>MDKI01219021.1:0-19366 GCA_005239505.1 Nicotiana paniculata | reverse complement strand
GTTTAGGAATCACCTATGTAAGTGTGAAGTGAAGCCGCTTCAATGAGAATTCTGTAAGGCCAACAATGACATGATCACCCGAATGACATTCCCCCCGAACAAGGGAATATGATTTTACGAGCCAGTGAGTCAAAGTTATTTACAAGAATACCTACAGAATGCATCGTCACCTTGTTCCATGACTTTTCAGCCGCTTCAAAATCTAATTGCTTAGGAAGAATTTAAGTGACTGGGGGCTCAGTATCATACTTCTCTTTCCTGGTCAGAGACTAGGGGCTCAATACCATACTTCCCTTTCCTCCCTTTATGTGATTTCTAAGTTTTCCCCCCTTTCTTATGGAAAGCAGAAGGAACAAAATAGAAGGAACTTCTTCTAGGAGTAAGGTAAATGATACTTCTTTTAGGGGCAAAACAAAAGGAACTTTCTCTAGAGGATCAACGGTATTACTCATTTAGTTTTGTGTGAGAAGATTCGCAACTGTTATAAAGTCGAGAAGTTGAGAATCCATAGTAATGGTGAAGGAAGAAACAAGAAAAATGGAGAAAGGTCAAGCAAAATGTCAAGAAAGTTGTAGAAGGAATTGCAAAAAGTAATTAACAAATGACGGGGGGCATGAAATCCACTTTTCATAATTGTCAAACTCGGGAAAGACTTCGGGCCTAAAAATAGTTATCATGATCTTGGAGACTGTAATTAAACGGAAAACCAATTAGGAACTACCATATGTCCTGAGCAATAAAAAAATACTGCACACGCCATCTCAATCACATATCTTATCACTTTAATAGCGGGATACTATTAATGTTTCTTCCTTGTCAAGAAATGATGATGGGCGAGATATCTTCCGATTAAATGTCGTGACCTCAATTTTCTGATGGTATCTAGTCTCTAAGATTAGGTAAAGCCTGGCGATTATGTGCAACAACGAAAATATAGAATTGAAACTCAAATCTCAACATATAACATATAACATAGATCAAGCTCCGATTCAAAGTAGTTACAACTCCCAAAACTCGGTAAAAATAAATCACAAGCTTCTAAGAGAAATAAATCACAAGCTTTATACATCAGAGTCAGAAGAGAGTAAGGGAAACAACATAATAAGGATAGAGGGGGACTCTGAGGTCTGCGGATGCCGACAGATGTACCTTGAAGGCTCCACGTATTCACGGCTCACTAATAGCAGGTCTGGTAGGAGGTACTTGTATCTCCAAAAAAGATGTGCAGAATAGTAGCATGAGTACACTACAATGGTACCCAGTAAGTGTCAAGTCTAACCTCAGTAGATTAGTGACGATGTCAGGTTAGGGCACGACTGGAATAAAAGAAACAAGGCAAAAGATATAATATAAGATAACGAAATGACTAAGAATTTTATCAATAAGAAATTACAGAAAGGTAACAACACAGCAAATACGAACACCCATTCAACCACGAGGTCAACCATACAAAAATTACTCAAATCCGATACCAAAATCCCGATCAAAACCTCAAAAGTTGATCTAAGAACTTTCTTTCATTTTCCCCCAAATTTTCACCCCAAACACTAATTAAACAGTGAAATTAAAAACATAATCATGGAAATTAACCAAAACTAGGAAAGAATCACTTACCCCAAACACCCCACGTGAAAATCTCTCCACGAATCGCCTAAATCCGAGCTCTCAAGACCAAATGGTGAAAATGACATAAATCCTCGATTTTGGGATTTTAAGTTCAACCCAGGTGCTTCCTTCTTCGCAAACGCGGCAACTGCCTCGCATTAGCGAAGCACAAAAATGTTACTGCCCAATTCTCCTCCTTCGTGAATGTGAGGGCCCTCTTGCAAACGTGATTACCAGAGATCCCAGGCCTCCGCGAACGCAGAGCCTCTCTCGCGAACACGTAGGCCAACACGTGAGGTCCACCCCGACACTCTCTCTTCTTCGCGAACGCGTGACCCAGTATGCGATCGCGTAGCACCAGACCTTTCCCTTCGAGTTCCAGCCATCTCAGTCAACTACGCGAACGCGGAAACACCTTCACGAACGCATAGAAGGAAGCCAGAAATACTAGATTTTAGCAATCAAAATGTTCTGAAATGCGCCGAACATGGTCCGAATCATCCCCGAGGACTCGGGGACCTCAACTAATCCTACCAACAAGTCCTAAAATATCATACGAACTTAGTCGAGCCTTTAAATCATATCGACAATGCTAAAAACACAAATTGCACATCGATTCAAGCCTAATGAACTTTTAAACTTCAAACTTCTACATTCGACGTTGAAACCTATCAAATCAAGTCCGATTGACCTCAAATTTTGCACACAAGTTATAAATGACATTACGAACCTGTTCTAACTTTCAGAATCGAAATCCAACCCTGATATCAAAAATCCTGCCCCGGTCAAATTTTCTAATATTTATCTAACTTTCCAACTTTTGCCAATTAATGTCGAAATGACCTATGGGCCTCCAAATAAATATCCGGACACGCTTCTAGGACCAAAATCACCATACAGAGTTGTTGGAACCGACGAAACTCCCTTCCGGAGTCATCTTCACACAATTCAAACTACAGTTAGTTTCCTAGACTTAAGCTTCCATTTTAGGGACTAAGTGTCCCATTTCACTTGAAAACTCTCCCGAACCCGACACCAAGCACCCCGGCAAGTCAAGTAAGTATAAAATGGAGAAGAGGGGACAATAATTAGGGGATTGGGGCTAGTACTATCAAAACGACCGGTCGAGTCATTACATCCCCCCTCTTAAAATAATCGTTCGGCCTCAAACGATTCTAGAGACATACCTGAAGTGGTGAAAAGATCAGGATTACGGCTGTGCAAATCATGCTCGATTTCCCAGGTCGCCTCCTCGGCCGGATGACCCCTTCACTGAACTTTCACTAATGCGATGTTCTTTGACCTCAACTTTCGAACCTGCCAGTCCATAATAGGCGTCAACTCCTTAACATAAGATAGATCCTTGTTCAACTGGACTAAGCTAAAGTTTAACACATGAGACGGATCGTCCTGATAATTCTGAAGCATGGAAACATGGAATACTGGATGAACTGCAAAGAGACTAGGTGGTAGTGCAAGTTTGTAAGCCACATCTCCAACCCACTCAAGAATCTCAAAAGGCCCGATATACATAGGGCTCAACTTGCCCTTCGTTCTGAACCTCATACACTTCATGGGCGAAACTCGGAGCAAGACCCGCCCTCAAACCATGAGTGCAACGTCGCGAGCCTTCTTATCCGCATAACTCTTCTTCTTGGACTGGCTATACGAAGCCGATCCTGAATCAATTTAACCTTTTCCAAAGCATCCTGAACCAAGTCTATACCTAATAGCCTAGCCTCGCCCGGATCGAACCAACCCACTGGAGACCGACACCGTCTACCATACAAAGCCTCGTACGGTGCCAAGTATGTACCCCCGAAAACCATCACACACGTACGAAGCATATCCTCCAATATCTGAATAGCGCGCTCAGACTACACATCCGCCTGAGGGTGAAATGCTATATTCAATTCCACTCGAGTACCCAACTCTTGTTGTACGGCTCTCCAAAACCGTGATGTAAACTGCGTATCACGGTTAGAGATGATAGATACCGGCACGCCAAGGAGCCTAACAATCTCGCAAATGTAAACGTGAGACAGTTGCTCTGAAGAATAAGTAATAACCACATAATGAAATGAGTTGACTTGGTCAATCTATCCACAATCACCCAAACTGCGACGATATTCCTCTGAGTCCGCGGGAGCCCAGTAACGATTTCCATAGTGATCCACTCCCATTTCCACTCCAGAATCTCTAACTTCTGAAGCAATCCATATGGTCGTTGATGCTCATACTTCACCTGCTGACAATTTAGGCACCGAGCTACATAATCACTATGTCCTTCTTCATCCGCCTCCACCAATAGTGTTGCCTCAAGTCCTGATACATATTTGCGGCACCCAGATGAATGGAGTACACGAACTGTGAGCCTCCTGGAGAATCAACTCACACAAGCCATCTACATTGGGCACACATAGCCTGCCTTGCATCCATAATACACCATCCGCTCCAATAGTGACCTCCTTGGCATCACCGTACTGAATCTTGTCCTTGAGGACAAGCAGATGGCTCTCTGATACGATTATAAAAAGAAGACTGAGAAACCACACCACCAATACTCGGCTCGTCTCATAAATATCCAATCTGACAAACTGGTTGGCCAAGGCCTGAACATCCATGGCTAAAGGCCTCTCCGCTATTGGTAGATATGCTAGGCTGCCCAAACTCTCCACCTTGCAACTCAAGGTGTTGACCACCACATTGGCCTTCCCGGGATGATAAAGAATAGTGATGTCATAATCCTTAAGCAACTCCAACCATCTCCGCTGCCGCAAGTTAAGTTCCTTCTGTTTAAACAGATGTTGTAGGCTTTGGTGATCGGTGTAGACCTCACAAGGAACATCACACAAATAGTACTTCCAGATCTTCAAGGCATGAACAATAGCTGCTAACTCGAGGTCATGGAAATGTTAGTTATTCTCATGCACCTTCAACTGTCTGGACGTTTAGGCAATCACCCTACCTTCCTACATCAACAGCACGCTCAGAAAAAATGCACGACGCATCACAATACACTGTATAAGACCCCGAACATGTAGGAAATACTAACACTATGGCCATAGTCAAATCTTTCTTGAGCTTTTGAAATCTCTTCTCACACTCCTCAACAAAGATGAGAAACCCTCAACAAATCGATGGTAATAAGTGCTGCAATAGATGGTCATAAGTGCTGCAATGGATAAGAAATCCTCAACAAATCGACGTTAATACCCTGCCAAACCAAGAAAATTCTAGATCTTCGTAGCTGGGGACAATATGGGCCAACTCTGCACTGCTTCAATCTTCTTCGGATCTACCTTGATCCCCTCACTCGTCAGTACATGATCCAAAAATACCACTGAATCTATCCATAACTCACACTTTGAAAATTTTGCATATAACTTCTTTTCCCTCAAGGTCTGAAGTACAATCCTCAGGTGTTGCTCGTGATCCTCAGGGATCTGGGAGTATATCAGAATGTCGTCAATAAACACTATGATGAAAGAGACAATATAGGGCCATAATACAATGTGCATCAAGTACATGAATGTTGTTGGGGCGTTAGTAAGCCCAAATAACATCACAAGGAACTTGTAGTGACCATATCGAGCCCTGAAAGCAGTCTTCGGGATATCTGGTTCCAGAATCTTCAACTGATGATAGCCTGAACGCAAGTCAATCTTGGTAAACACTCTGGAACCCTGTAATTGATCAAATAGATCATCAATACGAGGCAACAGATACCTGTTCTTCATTGTAACTTTGTTCAACTGGCAGTAATCAATACACATGCATGTGGAACCATCCTTCTTCTTCACAAACAATACTGGAACACCCCAAGGCGACACACTGGGCCGAATGAAGCCCTTATCAAGCAACTCCTGTAACTGCTCCTTCAACTACTTAAACTCAGGAGGAGCCATATGATTTGGAGGAATAGAGATGGGTTGAGTGCCCGATAATAAATCAATGCCAAAGTTGATGTCCCTGTCGGGCAGCATGTTGGAAGATCTGCTGGAAATACATCTGGAAAGTCCCTTAATACCGAAACTGGCTCAAAGGTAGGAGTATCAACACTTACATCTCTCACATAAGCCAGATACGCATCAAACCTCTTCTCAACCATTCGCTGAGACTTTAGAAATGAAATAACTCTGCTAGGAACATAATCTAAGGTACCTCTCCACTCTAATTGTGGTAATCCTCGCATAGCCAGTGTCACAATCTTGTTGTGACAATCAAGAATAACATAATGGGGTGACAACCAGTCGATGCCTAAAATAATATCAAAGTCTACCATACTGAGCAGTAATAAATCAGCTCTAGTCTCGAAACCACTGATAAAAACTAAACACGATCGATACACATGGTCAACAACGATAGAATCCCCCACAGGTGTAGATATAGACAAGAGAACTCAAAGAATCGCGAAATATGCCCAAGTGCGGAGTAAAATAAGATAACACATCAGAATAAGTGGAGCCTAGATCAAATAAGGCTGATACATCTCTGTGAAAGACCGGAACAATACCTGTGATGACAGAGTTAGATGCAACTCTCTCCTTCCTAGCAGGAAAGACATAATATCAGGCCTGGACTCCCCCTTTAGGGCGACCTCTACCTACTCGAACTCTATCTAGCTGGTTGTGCAGGTGGGGTGGCAACTGGTGCGGCAACTATGGACTGAGAAGCCTGAGGACCTGGTGGAATACGTGGATTCTTAGTAGTCTGCGGAGGTGCACCCCTCCCAAGATCGGGGCAATCCCTCACCACATGACAAGTGTCACCACACTCAAAACAAGCTCTCGGAAGGCGTGGCTGCTGTGATTGACTCGGACCTGATCGGCTGGATTGACCGCTAAACGCACACCGTGCAGGAGGTGCACTAGAAACTGGCGGTGCATAATAGGGATCCTGGGGCCTAGGAGTGGCCGGAACACCGCTGGCGGCTAGAAGTGCTGAATGAATGGGGCGACCCACATAGCCCCTACCATGACGAGCTGCAACTGGGGCACGAGTACCACTTTATGTCCCAAACTCTCGATACCTCTTGGAATCTCTCTCCTTTCTCTCCCAAATCAGCACACCCTTCAATCTCTTAGCAATCCCCACTACATGCTGGTATGCAATGTCTATTTCCAACTCTTGGGCCATGCTAAATCTGATACTGGGGTTGAGTCCCTCAATAAATCGACGAACCCACTCTCGAACAGTAGCAACCAAGGCTGGTGCATGCCTAGCCAAATCACTGAATCAGACTGCACACTCTGACACGTCATAGAACCCTGGCGCAACTACTCAAACTCTGCGTTCCATGTATCTTTGAGACTTTGGGGAACATAATCCCTCAAGAACATATCCAAGAACCGAGTCCAAGTGAGTGCAGCAGCCTCGGTCGGACTATCCAACTCATATGCTCGCCACCACTGATAGGCCGGTCATCTAAGCTGGAACGTAGTGAACGAAACCCCACTAGACTCCGCAAACACCTATAGTATGATGGATACGATGGCACTTCTCAAGAAAACCCTGGGCATCCTCTAACGCCAAGCCAATGAAAGCAGGAGGGTGGTACTTCTAGTACCTCTCGAGCCTGAGCTGCTCCACCTCAGAAACTGCCGCCCTAACCTCGGGCTGAGCTAGAACTATCGACTGCATCAGTATGACCTCTAGAACCTGGACCTGCTGTTATGGGGTATGGGCATTGCGAGTCTGTGCTCCTCCCCCGACCAGAGATGTGGCAGGAGCAAGTAGGATCAATCCTGCTTAAGCCAAGGTGCTGATCATGCTCAAATACTGGGCTAGAGTCTCCTGGAGGGTTGGTGCGGTAACAGGCATCTCATGTGCCTTCCCTCCAACTGGAGCTACTGGTGGCTCCTCTGTAGCAGCTCGTGTGGGTGCTCTGGTTACACCACGTGGACGTCGTTGACCCCGGCCTCTCGCAACTCTAATAGGGGGCGCGAGTGTCTGGTCATTTGATCGCACTGTACGTGTCCTCACCATCTATGAGAGAATATAATGATAGAAATTTAGAATTTGAAGTAAAATATTTCGCTCGATAAGGAATCAAAGAAGTGAAGCTTTTCCTAACAATTCCATAGCCTCCCGTAGATAAGCACAGACATCTCTGTATCGATCCGCGAAACTGTACTAGACATGCTTGTGACTCATAACACCTATGAACCTTGAGCTCTAGTACCAACTTGTCACGACCCCAATTTTTCCTTCGTAGTATGTCGTGATGGGACCTAGTCTCTAAGACTAGATAAGCCTAACGATTATGCACAACAACGGAAATATAGAACTGAAACTCAAATCTCAACATATAACATAAATCAAGTTGTGATTCAAAATAGTTAAAACTCCCAAAACCCGATAGAAATTAGTAACAAGCTTCTAAGAAAAATACTAAGTGTCTTTATACATCAAATCTAAAGAGAGTAAGGGAAAACACCATAATAAGGATAAAGGGGGACTCCGAGATCTAGGGATGCCAACAAATGTACCTTGAAGTCTCCACATACTCACGGCTCACTGATAGCAGGTCTGGTAGGAGGTACCCGGATTTTCATAAAAAGATGTGCAGAAGGGTAGCATGAGTACACTACAACGGTACCCAGTAAGTGTCAAGCCTAACTTCGGGAGAGTAGTGACGAGGTCAGGTCAAGGCCCTATTGGAATAAAAGAAACAAGGCAAAAGATATAATATAAGATAATGAAATAATTGAGAATTTTAACAATGAGACATTACAGAAAGGTAACATCACAACAAATAGAGGTAAACAACAAGGGCGCTCCCAAGGTACCGCCTCGTAGTCCAAAAGTAAATATGCAACAAAAGAACTCCCGAGGTACCGCCGTTTAGTCCCAAAAGTAAATATGCAACAGGGGATCTCCCAAGGTACCGCTTCGTAGTCGCAAAAGTAAATATGCATCAGGGGATCTACTGAGGAACCGCCTCGTAGTTCCAAAAGTAAATATGCAATTGCGCATCTTCTAAGGTACCTCCACGCAGTCCCAAAGTAAATACACAACTCGTAATTGATGGAACAACGAATTTACAATAAGAAATTCTAAGGTTAAAGACGGAATACAAAATCAAGGAAAAGAAAAACAGGAATTCAACTAGCATGTTGCACATATTGCAAGTAAGGATTAAAAACACGTATACATGCGATATAGGTTAAACATGATACCTACACACGCTAAGGTAACCTAGTTAAGGAATTAAAAGAAGACTACTCAGCAAGAACCGGATTTTGTTTTAACATATAACCCGAGTATGCTCTCGTCACCTTGCGTACTCGGCCTTCACGTATTTCAAATATCATATCAGTACCAAAACCTGAGGGGAATTTCCCCTACATAAGGTTAGACAAGCCACTTACCTCAAATCAAGCTCAATCGGTCAATAAGAACGTCTTCCCCTCGACTTTCTGACCATGAATGGCCCAAATCTAGCCAAAAGCAATTTCATACTATAAATATAACTATAAGAAACTAATCTAATTAATGAAATCAAATCTTTAACAAGAAATTAGAAAATCGCCCCAAAAAGTTGACCCGGGTTCACGTCTCGAAATCGGGTAAAAGTCATAAAATATGAACACACATTCAACCACAAGTTCACCCGCACCAAAATTACTTAAATCCGATACCAAAATACCGATCAAAACCCTAAAATTTGGTCTAAGAACTTTCTTCCATTTTTTCCCAAAGTCCCCCCCCCCCCCCCCCCCCCCAAAAAAAAATACTAATTATATGGTGAAATTAAAGATATGATCATGGAATTAACCAAAACTAAGCAAGAATCACTTATCCCGAAAACCCATGTAAAAATATCTCCAAGAATTGCCTAAATCCGAGTGCACCAGTCCAAATGGTGAAAAATGACATAAACCCTCGATTTTTGGATTTTAAGTTCTGCCCAGGTGCTTCCTTCTTCGTGAACGCGGAAAATGCCTCACGTTCGCGAAGCACAAAAATTTTAATGCCCAATTTTTCTCCTTCGTGAATGCGTAGGCCAACGCGTGAGGTCCACCCCAGCACTTTCTCTTCTTCGCAAACACGTGACCTAGTACGCGATCGCGTAGCACCAGACCTGCTCCCTACACGAACATGTGGCCTCCTTCTCGAACGCAAAGGGTAAATTTCCAGCCATCTCAGACAACTCTACGCGAACGCGGAAACACCTTCGCGAACTTGGTAAAGCCTAATGAACTTTTAAACTTCAAACTTCTATGTTCGACGCCGAAACCTATCAAATTAAGTCTGATTGACCTCAAATTTTTCATACAAGTCATAAATGACATTATGGACATGTTCCAACTTCCGGAATCGAAATCCGACCCCGATATCAAAAAGTCCGCCCTCGGTCAAACTTTCCAAAATTCATCCAACTTTCGTCAATTAACGCCGAAATAACCTACGGACCTCCAAATCAACATCCGAACACGCTCCTAAAACTAAAATCACTATACGGAGCTATTGGAACCGACGAAACTCCATTCTGAAGTCATCTTCACACAATTCAAACTACGGTCAATTTTCTAGACTTAAGCTTCTATTTTAAGGACTAAATATCGCATTGCACTTCGAAACTCTCCCCAACACCACACCAAGCACCCAGGCAAGTCAAATAAGTATAAAATGGAGCATATAAGACAATAAGTAAAGGATCGGGACTAGTACTTTCAAAAAGACTAATCGGGTCATTACAAGATTTTCCCTTTTCGGGTACTTCTCGGAGAACTACTGGACAATCTGTATTTGTAAAGTGAGTCCTTACCACGTGGAACATTAAAACAGTGACACGTGGTGAAAGTGGTTCAGGACCCATGCGCATGGAAGACAGGATCTGGGAGCAGAAAAACTGTAATCGTGACCACCTCTTCAACTCGAAATAAGGTCAACTAGAGGGGCACGTACCCGGAGCAGGTCAAATAATTTCAATGCCGAACTCAAATGTACTGGAAGCTCATCTGAGATCGTGGTTTTTGTAGGTTGCACAATTATGTCACCGTTGGAGATGATCTCGCTACCCCACTAACCGCATAGCTAAGAACTTGAAACAACCTCATCCCATCTAGGCTATAAATACCCCATTTAGTTCATTTGTAAGACACATCCGATTGCAAGTAAAGTTTGTAGGATTATTGATTGTGTTCTTATTTTGTTCATTAGCAAGTTTCACTCTCTTAATGAAATTGTACTCCATTTCTACACTTCTATCTCATAGGCCAAATATCAATAAGATTTCTCTCAATCATGATCATCGTTTTATTTGCCATTATTATTCTTAGATTTATGATTTTCCACTTTGGATTAATATGTTTGCTTGTGATCTTAAACTACAAATTTAATTATTTATTCTAAAAATAGTTTTTGGGTTAAACAATGACTAAGGGTGAAGGGACCGATTCATCTTTATGTTTCTTGATGGTAGAATTATAGTTTTAAGAGTAACTTTTTTCTTACTATACCTACTTGGTTATAATCATATTAATTATACGAGAAAAAAAAAGTAAAAAGGGAGAGCTTATTTTTTTATAACGTTATTGTGGTTGATAAAATCACGTGAATATCCCTTTAGTTTTTTTAAAAAAAAAGAAAGATAAAAAGAGAACATCACAATTGCATTCGGTTATTGGGATTGATAATTACGCAATGAGATTTATGGTCGCGTTTACATTTAAGTCACACTTACTTTTGTGATGACCTTAATTTAGCAAAAATTGTGTTCCGAAATCCCGAAAACTTCCGTTAATCTCATCTCGATGTGCGTGCACAGCCCGAGCACGTAGCCGGGAAGTCTTTATGTGGAAAATGTGTTGAACTGTTGAATTTATGATAATTAATGGAATAAAATTGACTTTGGTCAATATTTTTGGTAAACGGACTCGGACCTATTTGACGGTCCCGGAGGGTCCATAAGAAAATATGGGACCTGGGTATATGCCCGGAATCGAATTCTGAGGTCCCAAGCCTGAGAATTATTTTCTGAAAATAAGAAAGACTTTTGAAAATGAACTTTGATGTGAAATCTGGGTTATCGGGCTCGTATTATGGTTCTGATGCCCGAAACAGGTTCAATATGTGTTATGTGAGTTATCTGTAAAATTTGAAAAGAAACGGACTTGGTTTGACGTGTTTCGGATCAAAATTGGAGAATTTAGAAGTTTATGAAGTTTGAGAAAATTCTATACATTTTTTAGTTTAATTCATTGTTTTTGATGTTATATTAGTGGTTTAACTACTCGAATAAGTTTGTAGGATGATTTTTGAAGTCATGTGTATATTTGGTTTTGAGCCCCGAGGGCTCGGGTAAGTTTCAGGGGGGTTCCGGGAAGTTTGAGTTGAAAAAAATCAGTGTTGGTGCACCAGTTCTGGTGTGCCCGCACCTGCGAGCCTTGGGCCGCAGGTGCGAGACCACAGGTGCGGATAAGCAGGTGCCGTCAAGCCCTAGCCAGCCCAATTCCGCAGGTGCGACATATTCTTCGCAAAAGCGGTTCCGCAGGTGCGGCAGTGCCTCCGCAGGTGCAGCCCTCAGTGGCTTAGCCCATTTCCGCAGGTGCGATTGATTTTTCGCACCTGTGAAAGCGCAGGTGCGACCCATGCACTGCAGGTGCGAGGGTCGGGCAGTGTTTAAGTTTACTGTTCACCCGATTCTTCTTTATTTTTCTTCACCAAAAAGGGACCAATGGCGATTTTCTCTAGAGAGTTTCTTCTCAAATCATAGGTAAGTAACCCCTAACTAGTTCCTTTCAACTTCTTAATGATTTCATCAACTTTTATCAAGAATTCTAGGGCTATAATGGTAGAAAATTGGGGATTTGGGTAGAGTTAGGGCTTTTTGATTTTTTTTGGGAATTTGACCTCGTTTTGGGGTCTGATTTCGAAACAAATTGTATATTCGGGTTCGTGGGGGAATGGGTGATCGGGTTTTGGTCCAAACTTTGAGTTTGGACCAAGTGGTCCCGGGGTCGAATTTTGGTATTTTTGGAAGAATGATGGGAAATGCATATTTAGGCTTTGGGATTGAATTATTGAGTCATTATTGATATTGTTGAGTCGATCATGTCTAGATACTATGATATTGCTAGAGGCTTGATTTGGATTCTTGGAATAGAGGTAAGTGTTTGGCCTCACCTTAGCTTGAGGGAATAGGTACAGATTCTTATTTGCTATGTTTTACCCCATGTCCAACGTATAGGCGAGGTGACGGGTACCTATATGTTGTGGTCAAGTATGCCCGTGAGTCGAACTTGATGAATTTCATAGTTTTCTTTGATATTCTCTGTGTTATGAATTAATTGTTATTCTGGAAGTGATACATTGGGGATATATCATGATGTAGATTGTTATTGGTTACTCGTTCGATTGAGGATTACTTGTAAAATTATACTTCTGAGTGAGATTGATTATAGCTGAGTCCCTTGCCGGGACGGTAGAATCCTTGTTGAATATTTATGTGCATTTGAGGTTTCTATTTGTTGAATTTTCCTGTCAAATTGTTGATTTTTATACATGTTACGCATGTGGAGACATTCCGTGCCGAGTGATTGTGAGGTTATGCAGGAGGGGACATTCCGTGCGGAGTGATTATTTATTTATGCACGAGGGGACATTCTGTGCCGAGTGATTGTGAGGTTATGCACGAGGGGACATTCTGTGCCGAGTGATTGTGAGGTTATGCACGAGGGGACATGCCGTGTCATTTCCGTTTTATTTACTTGTTTCAGAGCTGTTAATTCCTACTGTTATTTATGCAATCCAATTGTTATCTTGTTCTGATGTTTTCAGCTAGTTATTGCCCTTCTTGCCCAGCATGTTCTCCCCCGTTGTTGTATTTATTTGCTTATTTCCTATCATTATTTCCTGTATACTATTGAATTGCACATTTGTTATGTGTGGTCGTGTCCTAGCCTCGTCACTACTTTGCCGAGGTTAGGCTCGGCACTTACTCAGTACATGGGGTCGGTTGTACTGATGCTACACCTGCACTTCTTTATGTTGTGCAGATTACGGAGCCGGACCCAGTGGACATTGAGCGAGGGAGTATTCTTCAGTCCACGGTGACACCAAGGTAGTCCTGTAGGTGTTCGCAGGCCTTGGCGTCACCATATATTTCCTTCTTTCTGTCTTATTTTGTATTTCTAGACAGTTACACTTGTTTATTTCAGACTCATGTTTTTGGTAAATCTTAGACTGCCCGTGAAAAATTGTGACACCAGTTCTGGGGGTATGTTTAAGGAAATTTCGTAATATTTATTATCTAAGTTGTGGATTTCTTATCTTCCGCATTCTTATTTCTATTTGTTCTTGTATTTCATTTTTTTTATGCTAAATAATAAAGGAATAAATCAGAATAACTAGTAACGTTGGCTTGTCTAGTGGGTTCGACGTTAGACGCCATCACGACCTGAAGGTGGGATTTAGGGTCGTGAAAAGTTGGTATCAGTGCCCTAGGTTGCTTAGGTCTCACAATTCACGGACAAACTTGTAGAGTTTGAGGGATAGGTACAGAGACATCTGTACTTATCCCCCAGAGGCTTCCAGGGTTAGGAATAACCTCACATTTCTTCTTCTCTATCGTGCAGCTTGAATTCTAAATGCTAGCTGATTTTCTATTCTATTCTCTCGCAGATGGCGAGAACCCGTGCTTCCTCATCTACTGATCAGCAGCCCGATCCTCCTGTTGCAGCTCCTGCGAGGGGCCGAGGCCGAGGCCGTGTTAGAGGCCGAGGCAGAGCTAGGGCTCAGCCCAGAGCAGCAGCACCAGCGGAGGACCTACAGGTAGACTTTGTCGGTGAGGTTCCTGCGCAGGCAGTTCCAGTTAGACCAGCTCAGGTCCGAGAGGGGTTCATTGCTACCCCGATTCTTCAGGATGCTCTGGTCCGTTTAGTGGGCCTTATGGAGACCGTGGCTCAGACTGGTCTTTTTCCTACTGCACCAGCCGTCTCTCAGGCTGGGGGAGGGACCCAGACTCCTGCTACCCGCACACCAGAGCAGCTAGCTCCTCAGTTCCACACTCCAGCACCTCAGGCAGCTGGAGAAGCTCAGCCGGGTTTTGTGGCACAGACAGTTGAGGGGGAATTTATGTCTGCCGACGCTTTGTGGAGATTGGATTGGTTCACCAAGCTATTTCCTACTACATTTACTGGTGCATCATCAGAGGATCCCCAGGATTTCTTGGACAGTTGCAATGAGGTTCTTCGAAACATGGGCATCGTGGAGTCCAATGGAGTTGATTTTTCTACCTTCCGTCTTTATGGTACCGCCAAGACTTCGTGGAGGGACTATTGCTTAACCAGGCCAGCTGGGTCTGCACCATTGACTTGGGCTCAGTTCTCTGAGTTATTCTTGGAGAAGTTTCTACCAGTTACTCAGAGGGAGGATCTTCGGAGGCAGTTTGAGCGCCTCCAATAGAGATCTATGACTGTTACATAGTACGAGACCAGGTTCATCACTTTGTCCCGACATGCTATCATGATACTCCCCACCAATCATGAGAGGGTGAGGAGGTTTATTGAGTGTCTAGCTCAGCCTATCAGACTCCAGATGGCCAGAGAGACAGGTATTGATATTTTATTCCAGGAGGCAGCCAATGTGGCCAGGTGTATTGAGATGGTCTTATCATAGGGCAGTGGTCAGGGGTATGACAAGAGACCTCGCCATTCCGGTCGATTCAGTGGTGCCTCATCTAGAGGCAGAGATTCTTTTGGCAGAGGTCATCTTCCTAGACCATTCCAGTCAGCACTCCAGGTATCCCGTAGTGCACCACCAGCTCCTATCAGTGCACCGCCTCTTCAGAGCTTCCAGAGCGGTTATCCTAGTCGTCACGGACAGTTTCAGGGACAACATTCTTAGCAGCCAACGTCATGTTTCACTTGTGGTGGTGTGGGGAACATTGCCAGGTTCTGCCCCCGAGGTTCTGGTGGGTCTCAGTATCAGGGTTCCTGTGCCATGGTTCTCGCGTCAGGCGCACCCCCACCCCCTCAGCCAGCTAAGGTGGCGGTCGGGGTGCCAGAGGTAGAGGTTAGAATCATAGAGGTGGAGGACATTCCACGAGAGGTAGAGGCCAGGCCGCAGTAGGTCGGCCCAGAGATGATCAGGTTGGAGGGGCTCAGCCCCGGTTCTATGATTTTCCTGCCAGACCTGATGCTGAGGCTTCTGATGCAGTTATTATAGGTACGGTTTCAGTTTGCAGCCGAGAGGCCTCAGTGTTATTTGATCCAGGTTCTACATTCTCCTATATGTCTTCATATTTTTCCTCTCATTTGAGTATGCCCCGTGATTCCTTGAGTATTGTTGTGCATGTGTCTACACCGGTGGGTGATTCTATAGTAGTAGATTGAGTCTACCGCGCTTTCTTAGTACTCATGGGTGGTCTGGAGACTCAGGTTGATCTTTTGCTTCTGGATATGGTTGACTTCGATGTTATATTGGGGATGGATTGGTTATCCCCCTATTATGCTATTCTGGATTGTCATGCCAAGACAGTGACATTGGCTTTGCCAGGGGTGCCTCGTTTGGAGTGGAAGGGAACTCCTAGTCATTCTTCTGGTAGAGTTATTTCTTATATGAAGGCTCGGCGCATGGTCGAGAAGGGTTGTTTGGCCTATCTGTCCTATGTTCGTGATTTTAGCGCTGAGGTTCCTTCCCTGGAGTCTGTGTCCGTGGTTCGTGAGTTTCCAGAGGTTTTCCCCGCTGACCTGCCGGGTATGCCACCCGACAGAGATATTGATTTTTGTATTGAGTTAGCTCAGGGCACCCAACCTATTTCTATTCTGCCGTATCGTATGGCCCCGCCAGAGTTGAAGGAGTTGAAGGATCAGTTGCAGGATTTGTTGGATAAAGGCTTCACTAGGCCTAGTGTTTCTCCTTGGGGTGCTCCAGTATTGTTTGTCAAGAAGAAAGATGGCTCGATGAGGATGTGTATTGACTACCGGCAGTTGAATAAGGTTACTATTAAGAACAAGTATCCTTTGTCGAGGATTGATGATTTATTCGACCAGCTTCAGGGTGCTTCAGTGTTTTCCAAGATTGACTTGAGGTATGGTTACCATCAGCTAAGGATTAGGGCGTCTGATGTCCCTAAGACAGCCTTTCGCACTCATTATGGGAATTATGAGTTCTTGGTGATGTCATTTGGGCTGACAAATGCCCCCGCTGTTCTCATGGAGTTGATGCACCGAGTGTTCAGGCCTTATTTGGACTCATTTTTGATTGTTTTCATTGATGGTATACTTATATACTCTCGCAGCCGAGAGGAGCATGAGCAGCACCTTAGAGTCGTCTTCCAGAATCTGAGGGATAGTCAGTTGTATGCTAAATTCTCCAATTGTGAGTTTTGGTTGAGTTCAGTCGCATTTCTAGGCCATATGGTATCGTCAGAGGGTGTTCAGGTGGATCCCAAGAAGATTTTAGTAGTCAGGGGTTGGCCTAGACCCACCTCAGCTACAGAGATCCGGAGTTTCTTGGGCTTAGCAGGTTATTATCGCCGGTTTGTGGAGGGCTTTCATCCATTGCAGCTCCGATGACCAGGTTGAATCGGAAGAGTGCCCAGTTCAGGTGGTCTGATGAGTATGAGGCGAGCTTTCAGAAGCTCAAGACAGCCTTGACCACGACACCAGTGTTAGTTTTTCCCACAGGTTCAGGATCGTATACCGTGTGTTGTGATGCTTCACAGGTTGTGCTTGGTGCAGTGTTGATGCAGGATGGCAAGGTTATAGCCTATGCTTCTCATTAGTTGAAGGTTCATGAGAAGATCTATCTGGTTCATGACTTGGAGTTAGCAGCTATTGTGCGTGCATTGAAGATTTGGAGGCATTATTTGTATGGTGTTCCATGTGAGGTGTTCACGGATCATAAGAGCTTACAATATCTTTTCAAACAGAAGGAGTTGAACATGAGGCAGAGGAGATGGTTAGAGTTGCTGAAGGATTATGATATTATCATTCTTTATCATCCGGGGAAGGCCACTGTGGCGGCCGATGCTTTGAGCCGGAAGTCAGCCAGTAAGGGTAGTCTTGCCTATTTATTAGTCGGAGAGCGACCTCTTGCTTTGGATGTTCAGGCTTTAGCCAATCGATTTGTGAGATCGGAGGTTTCTGAGACTGGCAGTGTTTTGGCCCATATCGTGGCCCGTTCTTCATTGTATGACCGTATTCGGGCCAGGCAGTATGATGATCGCCATTTATGTGTTCTTAGAGATAGAGTCAGGCACGGAGATGCCAAGCAGGTTACGGTTGATGTTGAGGGAGTTTTGAGGATGTAGTGTCGGATTTGTGTACCTGATGTGGATGGTATTCATGAGATGATACTTCAGGAGGCCCATAGTTCCCGGTATTCTATTCATCCGGGCGCCGCAAAGATGTACCAGGACCTGCGGCAGCACTATTGGTGGCGGAGGATGAAGAAGGATATTGTAGCTTATGTAGCTCGGTGCTTGAAATGTCAGCAGGTTAAGTACGAGCACCAGAGACCCGGTGGTTCATGCAGCAGATTCAACTTCCCAAGGCGTATCACCATGGACTTTTTAGTTGGACTCCCACAGTCTCAGAGGATGGTTGATGCAGTATGGGTCGTTGTGGATAGGCTGACCAAGTCAGCGCACTTCATTCCAGTATCAGTTTCGTATTCAGCAGAGAAGTTGGCAAAGAACTATATGAGAGAGATTGTTAGACTGCATGGTGTGCCCATATCTATTATATCAGGCCGAGGTACTCAGTTTACCTCATATTTCTGGAGAGTATTTCAGCGAGAGTTGGGCACACAGATCGATTTGAGCACAACATTTCATCCTTAGACGGACGGGCAGTCTGAACGTCCTATTCAAATTTTGGAGGATATGTTGCGAGCTTGTGTTATTGACTTTGGAGGTTCATGGGACCAGTTCTTGCCTTTAGCTGAGTTTTCCTACAACAACAGCTATCAGTCGAGCATTCAGATGGCTCCATATGAGGTGTTGTATGGTAGACGGTCTCGGTCTCCAGACGGATGGTTTGAGCCGGGAGAGGCTAGATTGTTGGGTTCTGAGTTAGTCCAGGATGCCTTGGACAAGGTGAAGATCATTCAGGATAGACTTCGTACAGCTCAGTCCAGGCAGTAGAATTATGCGGATCGTAGAGTTCGAGATTTAGAATTTATGATAGGCGACCGGGTATTTCTTCGGGTGTCGCCCATGAAGGGCGTGATGAGATTCGGAAAGAAGGGCAAGTTGATCCCTAGGTACATTAGTCCATTTGAGATTCTGGACAACGTAGGAGAGGTGGCCTACAGACTTGCCTTGCCACCTAGTTTGTTAGCCGTGCATCCGGTATTTCACGTGTCTATGCTCCGGAGGTATATTGCAGACCCATCTCATGTACTTGACTTCAGTGGTGTCCAGTTGGACAAGGAATTATCTTATGAGGAGGAGCCAGTGGCCATATTAGATCGGCAGGTGCGACAGTTAAGATCGAAGAGGTATCCTTTAGTTCGTGTTCAGTGGAGAGGTCAGCCTGTTGAGGTAGCTACTTGGAGTCCGAGCTCGATATGCGGAGCCATTATCCCCACCTTTTCCCCGATTCAGGTAATTTTCTACATCCGTTCGAGGACGAACGATTGTTTTAGAGGTGGAGATTGTGATGACCCAAAAGGTCATCTTGTGTAATTTAGCAAAAACTGTGTTCCGAGGCCCCGAAAGCCTCCGCTAATCTCACCTAGATGTGCGTTGATCACGCTCAACTATGTCTTCTATAAAGACTAAACGGGCGTTGCAAATATAAATCTG
>ML316350.1:0-10512 GCA_005239505.1 Nicotiana paniculata | reverse complement strand
CTCAAGAACACTTAAAGTTCACTATTTATCAACCGGATGTCTGAATCACGTCAAACGAACTCCATTTTTCACCAAATTTCACAGGCAAGGAATAAGTATCATAACAAACCTATATCGAGCTCCGAAACCACAATATGGGCCCGATACCAACGGTTTCAAACATAAATTCCTTTCTTTATTTCATTAATATTTTAGCAAAACAATTTCTTTCAAAAAATTAATTTCTAAGGCTTGGGATCTCAGAATTCATTTTCGGGCATACGCCCGAGTCCCATATTTTACTGCGGACCTCCCAGGATCATCGAAACACGGATCCGGATCCGTTTACTCAAAATTTTGACCAAAGTCAATTTTAATAAAATTTTAACTCTAGAAATTACTATTTCTTATATTTTCACATAAAAGCTTTCCGATTTTGCGCTCGAACTGTGCATGCAAATCGAGGTATTTAAAATTAACCTTTTTAGGGCTATTAATCCTAGAACAGAGTCTAATTTCACAGAATGACCCTGGGTCATCACAATCTCTACCTCTACAACAAACGTTCGTCCTCGAACAGACATAGAAAATTACCTGAAATGGCAAACATAACCGACCCTGCATCCTCAAAACACCATCATCTCCAACTGCAACATGATTGGCATCACCATGCCGAACTGTGTCCCTAAGGACCGCCAAATATGGGTCATCATCCTGTCGTTCCCGAATACGCTCAAATAGGAAAGACCGAGCGACTGTACGAGCTAGAACACTGCTGGGGGAAATATCCAACCTCACGAACTGATTTGCCCACGTCTGAATGTATGAAGCTAACGGTCTCTCACCAACTGAAATATACGCAAGTCTGCCCATACTCACCGCCTCTATTTTCTTAATGGTTGTTCATAGCCAATTACAGAATTATCAAACAGCTTCACGTTAGAAATAATCTCCTTTCAAACCTTCACAATACTGATAACGAGATGAGATTCATTAAGACCCCATAATTATATACCCGACTTAACATATCTCATTTAACGCCACACGAGCGGCACATACCTCGTAGGTCAAATCTCAATAATTATAACACGGATTTGGTAAACTATGCACAGTTAATTAATTAATTAATTTAATTATTATTAGTATTACTTTTATTATTATTTATTCATTTATTAAGATTATTACCATTATTTTTATACATAAATTGTTGAATCAGCCTAACAGGCATGACTGCCTACCAGTACTATAACAAAATTTTAATTCCAAGGGAGAATTTAAATACAAGAATTTCCGTCACCAGGACCTCGTCCTTACATAACTTCAACCGTAACTCGTATCCCGATTTAAACATCTCAAATCATATTAAAATGTGAGGATCTCGTCCTCAATTCTGAATCACAAGCAACTTGCGTATCGTGCCAATCGAAACATTCCATTTCCTTTCTTTAAATATTTTCCATTAAGCAAAATTACAACACGTAATGATAGATGCAACTATCTCCATAGAATCTCTCAATACAAGTATTCACATAAGTAGATTTTTGAGTTACGATGCTCACCCGAGAGTAGAGCATATTAGAAGAATTTTATTAGTTATGCATAACCGTATTAAGTTCAGGAAATCATCACTTTATACTAATTAGAGATTGTTATTGTAGTGACACTATTTAATGTAACGACCTCAGCCATACCATGGTAAATATATCATCAGGCTGGGTCTCCACCTCTAGGAATCTAACCTCCACTTTCGACATTCCGACCCCTTTTTTCCTAGCTGGTCATGTAGTTGAGTTGTAACTGCAATGGGGCACATAACCTGAGTGCACTGATGAATTATGACTCTCCCAAATCCAGAACAGTTCCTACCACTAGACGAAATAAAGTATTATCTTGCTCTGAGTCGCATAAGATTTTACAATCATAATTGAGTCCTTTAATGAGTCTGGGGACTCGCCCTCTGGCTAGATGAACTGAAGTAGGAGTATGAAAGGCTAACTTATCAAACCTGATGGCATATCCTGACACCTCCATGGTGACCTAACGCAACCGTTCAAACCCTATGCGTGTCACGACCCAAATTTCCCTAAGGTCGTGATGGCGCCGGACATCATTGTCAGGCAAGCCAATCATTAATTAATTGAAACAAGGTTTTAACATTTATGAAAAATATTTCCTTTCACTTTATTACATATTAACTAAATAAAATCTGTCGAATAAAACAGTGATTTAAATATTACAATTTAGCAAACATATCCCAACACATCCCAGAACCCGGTGTCACAAGTACATGAGCAATTTCTCAGAATTTATACAATCATTACAAGGCTGTCCGAAGTACAAATTGAACGAGGAAATTTAAAATAATGTAATAAATACATTACGAGAGAGACTCTGTCAGCTGCGGATCGCCTCCGGATGATGCAGTTTGCCTAAGTCACCGAATTCTCCACATTTATATGAAAGTACCTGTGCAATAAAATGCACAGCAAGTGTAACATGTGTACAAAAATAATGTGTACTCAGTAAGTCGCGCGCCTAACCTCAGAGAGGTAGCGACGAGAGGTCGAATTAGACACTCACTAAGGGCCAGCAAATTAATTAACAGTATAAGATGAACATGATATGCATGTAAAGGTAGTAAAGAAACAATATATATAAGGCACTGAAATCCAAATAAACACTGGAAATAAACAAAACAGATACCACTTCCTCATTATTTTCCAAAATATCTTAAATAAAAAACTGCCTCTTTGTTTTCCCCCAAATATCATAAATCCACAATTTCTTCTTTATTTTTCCCCAAATATATTATCACTTCAAAATCATGAAAAATATTTAACAATTTAGCATGCGCATACGGAATAAGGACAACCAGCCTGAGCCATCATAATAAACATCTCTGTGCACTGTCGAGGGTCGAACGACCCGAACCATAATATTTCTTTCAATCTCGCCGTGGCGTACGACCCGCTCCCATGAGAATGGGGGAAATAACACTCCGCTCGCGGTATGTAAATTGCGAAGCAGTCACATGCAATCATGCACAATCAACAGTCCACCCCGAATACGTCGGGAAAACAAGTAACCATATAAATGACAGATTTCTCTTTTAAAACCACAAAATAGTACTTAAATCCCTTTTATCAAAATTCACTTGCCAAGTTTTTATAATGTTTAATAATACAACCTTATCCGAAAATATAATTGCCCGCGAAGGAAATCACATCTCTTTTTAGATGGTTTAGAAAAAAATAAACACTACTCTTCCTTAGTCATTCAATTACAATTTCGGTTATATTAGTATTATAATATCACAGACAAGATTACATGCATAACAGGTAAGACATTGTAACGACCCGACCAGTCGTTCCGTGAGATTTACCCCATTTCCCCTATTTCTGTATTTGTTATGTACCGCTATCTTGTTTTTGATGTGTTGGATCAGTTGGTTAGGGTCATGAGTAGTTATGGTGAGAGTTTAGGCATTTAGCCTTTTAAAGTAGCCTAATAGTTGAGGAAGTCAACTGAGAGTTGACTTATTGGTAAATGACCTCGGAATGCGGATTTTATGGCTCGGATATCTTCGTTAGGTGATTTGGGACTTAGGAGTGTGTTCGAAATATTTTTGTGATGTCCGGTGTAGAATTAGGCTTGAATTGGCGGAAGTTAGTTTTTGGCGATTTTCGGTCGGCAGTGAAAAATAGGCTATCGAGGTCGGAATGAAATTCCAGAAGTTGGAACAGTTTTGTAATATCATTTTTGATATGTCTGCAAAATTTCAGGTTAATCGGAGGTGTTTTGGTTGGTTTCTGCGTGGTTGGCGAATTTGGAAGTTTCAAAGTTCTTAGGCTTGAATTTGATGTAAAATTGGTGTTCTCGTGTTGTTTTTGGCATTTTGAAGGCTCGAATAAGTTTGAATGATGTTATGGGATATGTTGGTATATTTGGTTGAGGTCCCGAGGGCCTCGGGTGTGTTTCGGGTGGTTAACGGATCAAATTTGGGCTTGAATTCTGGGCAGATTGCTGCTGGTGTAAGGTTCTGGTTTCCTTCTACGCGATCGCGAGAGGATGTTTGTGATCGTGTGGGGTTAATTGATGAGGCAGGATTTTTGTTAATCGTGATCACGTGGAATGGTTTTGCGATCGCATTAGTATGAGTGTTTGGTCAGTGCGATCGCGTGGTCTTGTTTGCGATCGCATAGAGTTAAAGGGGGCGTGGGTGAGTTGAGCTTTGTTCTTCGCGATCACGTGGAATGGTTTGCGATCGCGTGGGTTTGAATCTTGATGAATCGTGATCGCTTGAGGATGTTTGCGATCCCGTAAGGTAAATTGATGGGGCAGCAAGTTTGTTCTTCGCGATCGCGTGCCAAAGTTTGCGATCGCAGTGAAGGAATTATTTTATTTTAGCTGGGCAGAATCTTTAAAAGGCCTGAAGTGCGAAATTGGTTTATATTTTCCCCATTTTTGCATGCGAGTCGAGAGATATTTGAGAGGGATTTGAAGGGGAATCAAGGGAATCACTTGGAGGTAACATTTTCAACTTCATAACACGTTTCTATGTCAATTCCTAAGTGATTAAACCACAAAAATTCTGGAAATTTAGCCAAAGTTGGGGAAGAAGGGTGCATGGAAAATTTATTTTCTTTTGAGGATTTGAGTGGGCAATTGTTGTCCGATTTTGGTGTTCTTGGTATGTATAGAATCGTGGGAGGATGAGGTTTCCAATGATGTAAAAATTATTAAATTCTGAGATGTGGGCCTGGGGCTCGGGTTTGGCCGAATTTCGAGATTTTTGATTAAATTGATAATTTTCGATTGGGTTGTGTTCCTTGAGTATATATTAATGATGTTGAACTGATTTTGCCTAGATTCGGTGCAATCGGGAGCCAATTTGAGGGGATAGTGCATTGCGGACTAGTGTCGCGGCTCGGTAGAGGTAAGTAATGGTTATAAATCTTGTCCTGAGGGTATGAAACCCCGGACTTCGTATTTCTCCTGTTTCTAGAATGGCGCACATGTCAGATGACGAGTGTGTGGCGTGTACTGACTTTCGGATTGGACTAGTTCCTCTCCGCCGCAAATAATGAGTTGCATATTTACTCAAAACCTTATGTTAATTATGTTCTAAAAGAATTGTGTAATATTTGGGCTATGAGCCATGTTTGGGGCCTAGTGCAGATCTGTTTTAACCCCTTGGGGGCTACTTTACTGATATTCTCACTACTTAAAACTATGATTTTACACTCAGTCTTCTTGTGAAATTGTTGACACTCCTATTTGATGATATTACTTTTCTTGAAATGAAATACTATTTTCGGGTCGAGAACCCCGTTTTACTTATGGCCCGAGTGGCATGTTGAGAGTGTCTGAATGAGTGCGGCCGAGGGCCAATGTTGTGAGGATATTTATGATATGAGACATGTCGAGAGACTGCGAGCGATTGATGCCATGATTTGGCTGTTTATTTAGCGCTTGGGCTGAAGGAGCCCCTCCAAAGACGGAGTCTGTACACACCCCTAGTGAGCGCAGGTACCTACTGAGTGCGAGTGCTGAGTGTTGAGTGACGAGTGATTGGGAGGTATGAGTGACTGTGAGGTGAGTGATTGATTATGAGTGACTGTGAGGTGCTGAGTGAATGATCATGAGTGACTGTGAGGCATGCCCGAGGGGCTGATTATGATACATGTTTTGCCCAAGGGGCTACTGATGATTCCGCTACTTTCATTCTGAGCTTATGTAATATGTGCCCGAGGGGCCTCTATATGAATCATTTCATTTTTATGCTAGACCTTTCAGTTGAAGTTGTTGAATAATATATATTGTTAAAGGGTTTTCGGAAGTTGATTTTTAAGGCATGACGATTTCATACATCTATGTTATACTATTTGAAAGTAAGGTTGTGCCTCCTGTGATTTGATGACATTGATTTTATATGGTTCTTACTGCTCAGACCTGATTTATTTTCATTACTACTGAGTTGGTGTACTCACATTACTCCCTGCACCTCTGTGTGCAGATTCAGGAGCAGACCTCGAGCATTAGCCTTTATCGTCCGCAGCGGAGCCGGATTGCAGGATATAGAGGTAGCTGTCCAGCGTCCGCAACATCTCTGTTTTCCCTTCCTGTGTATTTAGCTTTGATTCGGAGATTTGTATTATAATGGTTTATTTTGGATTATTTTACTAGATGCTCATGACATGTTAGCTCCGGGTTTTGGGGATCTCAATATTGTTCTATGATGACCTTCTTTATTCAATAGTTCTGTATATTTATGAAATGCTCAGATTTCAGAAATGGGATGTTTTTAAAAGAAATTGTGATCATGTGATATATTGGCTAGCCTAGTTCCACGATAGGCGACATCACGGCCGGTTGGGATTTGGGGTCGTGACAGACATGCTAGTGGGTCCTAGGCTACCCAGACATGGCATAATAGTAACTACGCACGGACTCCCGTCACCTCGTGCATACGTAGCCCCCGTAGATAGTAACACATACTTAATTAGTTCACCTAGCCCCCTCACAAAGTTAGAAAGGAGACTTACCTCGCTCCGAGATTCCATAACCGGCCTTCAAGCCCTTCCGATGACTCCAAACGGGCGCACAACGCCCCAAAACTATCCAAACAACGACAACCCAATGAAAATATACTCTAATATTTGCAACCATTCCAAATTATATAATTTCCCAACCCCGCTTAGTGAAATGACCAAATTGGCCTCGGGCCCACGTGCCCGGAAATCCGAAATTTCTCGAAGATATATTCTACCCATAGCCTTACTAACTCAATTATAAAATTTACTCAAATATTTATGCTCAATTCGTGGCTAAAATCCAAAATTTCATTTTCTAGGTTTCTTCAATAATTTCCCAAATTCCTACCAATTTCCATGTCTAATCCGTGCATATAATCTTGTATTTAACTTACAAACGGGAGGAATTTACTTACCTTGACAATGCATGAAGGAATCCTCTCTTTGAAGCCTCCCAAAATTGCCTAAGCCCCAGAAGAAATGAAGACAAATGAACCAAAATCCTTGTTTTAAAACATTCTGCCCAGGCCGATTTCCGCACCTGCGGTCCCTTCATCACAGTTGCGCTTCCGCAGGTGTCCCCAAATCACCCGCACATGCGGCATCCTTGGATCCAGCCCAAAATCGCACCTACGGTGCCCTTAGCCGCACCTACGACCAAAGCCTCGCAGGTGCGGATCACACCAGATGACAACAACCTTCAGCTTTCTTCAACTTCAAATATTAATCCGTTAACCACCCGGAATCCACCCGAGGCCCCCGGGACCCCGTCCAATCATACCAAACCTGTTCCAAAACATAATGCAGACTTGCTCGAGGCCTCAAATCACATCAAACAACATCAAAACCACGAATCGCTCCCAAATCCCAACTTTATGAACTTAGAAATTTCCAACTTCTACATCTGATGCCGAAACCTAGTCCGATTGACCTAAAAATTTGCGCACAGGTCATATTCAACATTACGGACCTGCTCCAACTTCCGGAATCGCATTCCGACCTTGATACCAAAACTTCCACTTCCGGTCAGATTTCTAAAAAACCTTCAAATTTCTATCTTTAGCCAAATGACTTCAAAATGACCTACGGACATTCAAATTCACTTCCGATCACGCTCCCAACTCCAGAATCACCGAACCTATTCCCATACTCGGTATCCCAAATGGACAAAACTCTGAAATGCACTTCAAGCCCAAATTTATGAAATTCTTCAAATATGTTGACTTCCACAATATACGCCGAAACGCACCCGAGTTATCCAAAACCCGATCTGGACATACATCCAAGTCCAAAATCATCATACAAACCTGCAGGAACCTTCAAATCCTGATTCGGAGGTCGTTTACTAAAAAATCCAATCTTAGTTGATTCTTCCAACTTAAGGCTTTTGAGATGAGAATTTTCTTTCCAAATCAACTCTAAATTTCCCGAAATTCAATTCCGACCACACCTACAAGTCATAATCCTGAAATGGAGCTGCTCACGACTTCAAACCGCTGAACGACGCGCTAAAGCTCAAAATGACCTGTCGGGTCATTACAATGCGCACGTATTACGGAGAGTCCGAGAAGCAAATATTTCAAAAGCATTTATGAGAACTGAGTTAAGTAATTGATGCTGCATTGGCTGGTCATCCTCTTCATAGGCTTGTCACAAACACCAGCGGCCAATTTCTTCTTTTACTATGTTAACTCAACACTGCTGAGCTAACCCCCTTATTCATATACTTTTTCATCATTCTTTTGGGGTAACTCTCATCTCTATTGATGCACAATGATCCCAAAGTAGATCTCTATATAGATAAACCTTGGCACGAACCATATAGTCTAGAAGCTTGTCAACCCCTATACTCCCTCTGGAGCACCCCAAAACCCGCAACCGTGACTTCCATGCTGAGTAAACCTTCTGTAAATTTAAAGTTTGTTATATAACTCCTTCGGTACTGAGGTATAGGGTTATTAAGGTAGCATGCATATCGCAAGTCCCACCTTTATCTCTTGCAAATCTCAGGCCTTATACATATCATGCCAAAATCGATATAACACATGACCCCGTAGTCTATTCCTTGATAGTGGACTTCCCTACTTGGCACGAAGCCATAGGTCACAATGTCTGATAATTCACAATGATAAACTTCACAGCTCATATAAATCAGCTCTTTTGCTTTCAACTATTCCCTTGTTATGCCATACTGGAGTAGCTATAAATCCTTCTGGGATATGGACTAGTCCAACATGTACCAACTGAGCTAGAACCTCCGCATCCAGATCCATTTGAGACTTTAAAATAGGTGTTGATGTTCGAGCTTTAGACTGAGCTCCACTTGTGTCTCTTCCCTTGATCGTAGCTGTCATCGGGGCTTCACCTCTTGTCCGGTTGTAGACACTTTCCGTGTTGTCGAGATTTGTGAGAGGACAAGAATTGGCAAGTTCAATCATCAATGGTAGAATAAATTCGCACGATGGAGTAGAATAGAAGTGAAATTTTTCCTAACTTCATAGCCTCTGAGAGATAGGTAGAGACGTCTCCGTACCGATTCTTCAGACTCTACCAAGTTTGTTCGTGAATTGTGAGACCTAGGCAACCTAGTGCTCTGATACCAACTTGCCATGACCCAAATTCCCAACCTTAGGGATCGTGATGGTGCCTAACACCACACTTGCTAGGCAAGCCAATGTTAGAATTCGTGTAGCTAATTTCCTTTGATTATTTTCTTAAGCATCAATAAATAAATTTAAAGTAAAATTAATTTAAATGATTTCCAAAGATAAAATAATAAACAATTGAATAAAAATGAATCACGAACTAACCATATAATAGATCTAAAACTACCCCAGAGTCTGGTGTCACAATTCACGAACTACTAAAGACTACTACAAACATTGGGCTGAAAGAAATAGTGTAATTGTTCTGAATATACTGAAACAATTTTATAAAAATAGGAAAATACTCTCGGGATCTGCGAACGCCGACAGATATACCTCGTGTCTCCGAATAAATAGATGGCTGCTCTAAAAATCTCTACTACTAGCTAGTACCTGGATCTGCACAAAAGAGTGCAAAGTGTAGTATCAGTACAACCGACCACATGTACTGAGTAAGTACCGAACCTAACCTCAACGAAGTAGTGACGAGGCTACAGTGGAGCATTAACAACATATAACCTGTGACAATAATATATACAATAATACAATAAAATAATTCTATACGAACAAGAAAAATATAACTGAGACAATAAATATAAAGTAAGAAGGAAATCTAAACAAATAATTAAGTACTACAACAACAATGAAATAAATCAGCCGCCTTTTCCAGGCCTCAACTATAACCAACTCTCAAATAATTTCCAAGTTTCCAAACTTTAACTTCAAATAAAAGTAGTGCCAAAATATGAAAAATAGTAATATAAAATAGTAAGTTTTCAAATCTTTATTTTTCTTTCAAAATCAGTAAAAATATAAATGTCCTCCCTTATCGCTCCTTGTTGCGGCGTACAACCCGCTCCCACCTGTCCACCCTTATTGCTCCTCCATAAATATATCACCCTTATTACTCATGTTGCGGCGTGCAACCCGATCCCACTTGTCCACCCTTATCACTCCTTGTTGCGGCGTGCAACCCGCTCCCACCAGACATATCATATCAATTTATTCATAATTTCACAATTCAAGTCAAAGCTTTTCACAATATTTGTGTCTCGACAATTGTAAATAGAACAAGTTTCACTTTAAATAACAGTAAAAGAAAAACATGANCAATAAAATAATGAGTGTTCCAACCTTTATTTTATGAACAGTAAAACATGCATATTCTCCCTTATCATTGTCTTGTTGCAGCGTGCAACCCGATCCCACCTATTCACAATATCACAATCAATTTGTTCACCTGTATCACAATCAATTATCCACCCTTATCACAGCCCCCTTATCACAGCTACTGTTGGTTGATTTCCCAATGCACACGCAAGTGAACGTGGTCGACAAGTAATATAGGATTTTAA
>ML316343.1:0-113487 GCA_005239505.1 Nicotiana paniculata | reverse complement strand
TTCTTATTACTTCAAGTTCGTATTTTAATTACCAATTTAACTTTAATTATACTATATTATAGAACGACTTTGCTCTATTTTCAGTAATTAAAAATTAGTACAATATTCAAAAGCTAAACTATTTGAAAAGAATCTGATTATGTAGTTATTAATCCGTACAAGATTTAGAAATTAAAATATCTCAAAAGTATTTGCTATTTTATCTGTAGTAGAAGTTGATTTAAATATTCGGACAATAAAAATATGAGTAATTTATAGTTATATATTGTAAAAATTGGTAGCTTAACTATTCAACATAGAAGTACCTGAAAGGTGTTTGGTCACGCCTCGAAATTTAAAACTTTGATTTTTGTATTAATTATTTGAAGAGTAACTTGAGAAATTTAAGGTTACACTAATTTTTAAATATGAAGGTATCAATCCGTTTTGCAACAGACTAAAAAAATCNTTTGATTTTGTAAAGTTTGTAATCTTAAATATACCGTAATATTTTGAGGCTATAAAATAAATTAATTATTTGAAGAGTAACTTGAGAAATTTAAGGTTACACTAATTTTTAAATATGAAGGTATCAATCCGTGTTGCAACAAACTAATAAAATCTCATAAAAATAAACTGCAATTATCATGAAAAAAAATAACGAAGAGTTTCAATTGGCTTTTATGGGTCCTTCACGAAAATTCATGTTTTTGCTTAGCTAAGCTATTTATAAATGTGAAAGGACGAAGATGGAAAGTTGAAAAAATAATAAATAAATATTTTAACTATTTTAACTAATTTGAAAATAAAACTTATAATTCTAATTTGAAAATAAAAGAAAAAAAGTAATTTTGTTTTACGTATAACACAAAATAACAACTATTAAAAGTATTGATTATTTTTTAAAGAAATAATAAATGGCTTCTCCATTAAAGTATTTATATCTAAACACTTAAATCAAATAATGAAAAGAAACAAAAAATAAAAAGGAAATAGGAAAATATAAAAAATGTTGATGTAGGGGTTTGAACCTTGTACCCCAAGGACAAAACTCATTTCTCATCTACCTTTCAACCAATGGGCCAGGCAGCCTTGTACTATTTTTAGTGTATAGCGCCAGATATAGTGGTGTTATACCCGCCTGTCAGAAAAAAAGTATATAACGCCATAGTATGTGGCGCTATACACTAACAACACAGTTATCGTTAGTGTATAGCGCCACATACTGTGGCGTTATACATAGTTCTGTTTTATATTTTTTTTAGACTTGTTTTGGTTCTATTTATCTATATTTAGCTTACTTGGGTTCCAGACTCCTGGCGCTTGTCGTGTGCCGAAAGATCAAAAAAGTTGGTAACATGACAACAGAGGAATCGACGATCAAAGTCTCGGTGAATGACGGCCGTAATTATAACAGTCCTAAAATAGCGAAATTTCATATCGAATAAGTTCTAATTCTAATAAAAGGTGTAATAATTTGGGCACTATTCTGAAACATTTAGTCAAGGACGAATAAATTATAGATATCCATTCCACTTCCGCCTAACTTTTGGTAGTTATATTTGTTCCGATCAGGGGCGGACCTACGTTAGGGCGAGGAGGTTATCAGAATTCATTAATTTCAGCAAAAAGAGTATATATATTTCATATACAGTAAAGTCTCTCTATGACAACGTCGTTTATTTCGAATTTTTTTAGTTTTTATATCGAATGGTTGTTGTACACCTATAACAACATTTGACGTTTAAATATTTTTTGACTGTTATAAATAAAACTTATCTAAAAATTAATTATTTTTCTTTTTTTAATGTTACATATAAAAGACAAGAAAATTCTTCAAATTTAAAATCTCAGAAGATATGCATATTTCACTAGGTATATATTGAACAAAACTAATGCATTATTAATAAATTCATTAACTAAACGTATAAATATTTAAACTCTTAAGGCACACATTTTAAAGCTACTAGGAAAATAAATACTTTCAAAATAATTTGGAAGAACTTTGTAATTGTAGTTGTTTCTTAGATTTCATTCTCTTACTACGAATATAATGCTTGAGTTGACGAAAATTCATGTCTAAATTTTTAGCAAAAAGGTATCTACCCACATCTTGTATCTTATGCAAGATAAAAACTTTGTTCAATGGAAAAGATTGTGTGCATATTTTTAGAATTGTTATCAGTAATCTTAGAGATTCTATATAGATATTATAGAGAGATAATTTTATAAACAGCGTTCTACTATAAATATAGTTATTGTTGTTATAGAGAGGTAAAATATAAATAGGTAAAAATTTGTTATAGAGAGGTAAAATATAATTTAAAAAATTCGTTATAAGAAAAATTTAATTTTTATAGTGAATAACTGTTATACATGAATGTTGTTATAGAGATGTCTCACTGTATAACTATCTTTACTACGAGGACCCCTTAAATATTTTATGCGCCCCCTAAAATCACAAAATTTGGATAGAGGAGCTGGTTGGTAGAAGCGGTTAAGTACCTACACTCGTTTGATGACCCAAGTCCGAATCTTATAACTTGTACTCCTTCAGTTTAAGTTTATGTGAACCTATTCCTTTTTGGTCTGTTCCAAAAAAAATGATTCTTTTTTAAATTTGGAAACAATTTAGCTTAAACTTCCAATTTTACATTTAATGAGAGGCTTTTATAATCACACAAATACTCTTGTCCTATTTCTGACATGTTTAGGACCACAAATTCTAAAAGTCTTCATTTTTTCTTAATTTTATGCTCAGTCAAATAGGTTTACATAAATTAAAACGGAGAGAGTATATTTTTATTTTATTTTTGAAGTGGTGCCCCGTGATATTCAACTGATCCGAAGCTACTCCAATATATTCGAGGGTTCTTGGCTCCAGCTCCCTAACATTCATTTGTCACCTTAATCAAAGCTTCTTTTCTATTTTTAAATAATTTCTAAGTACGGAGTAAATTTATTTATTTTTATTAGAAAATTAAAGTGCTCCATTTTCGTTGTTAAAGCATTAGCACCAGTAACGCGGTTGCAGATCAATTGCTTTACGAAAGCAAAAGTTTTGCACTAACTGCCCTTTGACTACGTCCTTAAATGAACATAAGGCCACATACTTTTTATTTCTCTCACTTTCTTCCCCCGAACTTTCCTCAACAGGCATTGCCGCGGTCCTACTTTTGAAATTAAGCTGTACATAATTTACTTTATTCAATACACGATGCAGTTAGTTCCAATCGTTTAGCACAATGGTTGACATTTTTAATCCTTAAGTATGAAGCTCTTGGCCAATTGCAAGTTCGACTTAATTTTCTTTTATTATTTGACCAAGTGATACATTTTCTATCACAAATATTTGTTGATACATTTTCTATCACATATTTGTTCTCTTAGAAATTAACCTTTATGTAATAACTTATTAGAAGATAATACAATTTTTATTTATTGATTTTCTTTCAAAATTTTGTTTGTTATGCTATTATGCAAAAGCCAAAGCTATTATTGCATAATATTGTACAAGCACCGAGGGTTGTGGTAAGGTGATAAAATAGGCGGAGTTATATTATCTACAGGTTCGGAACCCATTAACTTTTACTTTGATTTTATATTTGTATTAAGAAATTTATTAAATACAACAACAACAACAACAACAACAACAACAACAACAACAACAACATACCCAATATTATCCCACATTGGGGTTTGGGGAGGATAGTGTGTGCGCAGACCTTACCCCTACCTTGTGAGGATAGAGAGCATGTTTCCAATAGACCATCGGCTCAAGAAAACATAAGCACCACATTAATGAAAATATAGACACGAAGGGGCAGTACCAAAATATAAAAGCATAATAAAAACAACAAGATAGTAAGGTGATCAACAATAAAAGAAAACAACGGTTAGTCATAAAAACCTACTACCAACAGAAAGAAAAATCGCGTGTCAATACTACTGTTATGAACACTCTAGGCTACCTACTTTACTACCCTAATCCTTGACCTCTATACTTTCCTATCAAGGGTCATGTCCTCGGTCAGCTGAAGTTGCGCCATGTCTTGTCTAATCACCTCTCCACACTCTCAAATGTCAACCTCTCACACCTCCTCAACGGGGTGTCTGTGCTCCTCCCTCTCACATGACCAAACCACCTAACCCGCGCTTCCCGCATCTTGTCTCAATAGGGGCCACACCCACCTTGTCGCGAATAACCTTATTTTTTATCCTATCTAACATGGTGTGCCCGCACATCCATCTCAACATCCTCATCTCTACTACCTTCTTCTTCTGGAAACGAGCGATCTTGACTGGCTAACACTCTGTCCTATACTCTGTAGAACTTACCCTTAAGTTTTGATGGCATATTCTTGTCACACAAACATCGAAAACGAGTCTCCTTTCTATCCATCCCGCCTCAATACCATGTGTGTCATCTTCATCATTCTCCCCATCCCCCTGAATAATTGACCCAAGGTACTTAAAACTACCTCTCCTGGGGATGACCTGTGAGTCCAGCCTCACATCCCCTTTCCCTCCTCGAGTCTCGCCACTGAACTTACACTCCAAGTATTCTGTCTTGATTCTGCTCAACTTGAAACCTTTATATTCCAGGGTCTGCCTCCATATCTCTAATTGCACGTTCACAACGTCTCGCGTCTCGTTAATAAATACAATATCATCTGCAAATAGCATGCACCACGACACCTCCCATTGGATATGGCGTGTCAGTATGTCCATCGTCAGAACAAACAAAAAAGGGCTGAGTGCCGACCCCTGATGCAACCCCATCATAATCGAAAAATAGTCTGAGTCCCCACCCCCATCCTCACTTGGGTCTTTACTCCACCGTACGTGTCTTTAATCAACCTAACGTAGGCAACACGTACACCTCTAGCCTCCAAATATCTCCACAAAATCTCCCTCGGAACCTTATCGTACGTCTTTTCTAAGTCAATGAACACAATATGCAAGTTCTTCTTTCTCTCCCTATACTGCTCCATCAATATCAAGGTGGATGGCTTCTGCTGTCGAACGCCCCAGCATAAACCCAAGCTGGTTCTCGAAAATAGACACACTCCTCCTCACCCTAATCTCATAGTATGGCTAAGCAACTTGATAACCCGATAGTTATTGTAATTTTGGATATCACGAATCCATTAATTAAATAAAATCTTATATTTTTAGCCGCTCTACAAAATAATACTCCAACTGATAAAATGTATATATTTTTTATTTATGTGTCTTATAACATATATTTCATCCGTTCACTTTTAATTGTCCATTTTTTACTTTACACGCTTCTTAAACAATAACAATTGTAGTATATATTTTACCATATAACCCCTAATAACGATAGCATTTCAAAAAGTCTCAAGAAATAATTTGGAGAATGAGTAGTTAATAATAAGGGTAAAACAACAAAAGAATTGTGTTTATCTTGATTTGCTAAAATGTACAAGTAAAAGTAAAAATATATTTTTGGTATAGTGGACAAGTAAAATTGAACGGAGGAAGTAATATATATTTTATGTACATTTTGGCTAGCAAATACAATAATTTCGATCGATCGTCCAATTTTCTATTTTGCCGTTAATTAAAACAAGTTATGAGTTCGATAACAAGTTCAAAACTCGTATTCTCACTCCGCCTTTGGATGTTAAGTACTTTAACCCTTATTCTAGAAGTCTCGAGTTGGAGCTATGAGAATAAAGTCACCTAAAAGAACTTTCATTGATGTTCAGGGGTTTGAATTTCAAAGTACAAAAAATTACCGGCCCTATAGAGAAAATACAGGAATAGTTTGCTTGCAATCTACACTATATAATTCAACGCCTGCGGATTGGCATACGTTGTTCTGGAAAGTTGACGCTCATTGCATGACTGAGCCTTTTTCTCACCAACATAAGTGAGTTTCACTCGAACTTCCCCAATCCATAACACGTTCCCTCTAGGTAATTCTCTGCTTAATTTTTCCAGTTTCACTATTTAATAGTACAACAATTTGATAAGTTCGATCTAGATCGCATGATTTTGAGCTCTACAATTTGCTGATTGTTTTCATTTCAGTGAATTGATTTATCCACTTGTAACTTTTGAGCTGTTTATTTTCACAAGTAATGATTTGTTCCTTTTTTTTCTTTTCTATATTTGTGATTGGATTTAAGCTATATATAGTGATTGTTCTTTTGTATATTCGTGATTGGATTTAGTTAATACAGTGGTTGTGTAAAGATGTTTTACACTGTCAGGTCATCTACTCCTTCTTATAATTCGAGATTTATTTGATTGTTAAATAATCTAGTTAAGGTCAGCCCTATTCGCGGGGTTCTGGAGAGGGCTTGACCACATTGGGTCAGCCTTACCTTGCATGATTTATTTTTTGTATGTGATTATTAAATAACCAATATTGTAAAAAATTCTTTATACTGTCTGCATATAAAATGTTACCACATTTGAGTGTTTTTTATTGTTGTTACCGGGTTAGAGTTGAGAACATTTCAGTATTCCCCCGTCATTTATTTTTTCGTCTGAGTACGTAGTATTTTTGGGATTCTCAATGGTGAAATATTCAGGGATAATGCAGACGGTTGAGGGACTATTTAGTGTTAATGGGTGGTCAATATGGGCAATGGTGTTTGGACTTTTCATTTTCAAACATGTCTTGTTTGCTTCTAGAAACTGAAAAGAATAGTCTGTACATGATTTTTCTCTAATAACATCCAGAGGGCTAAGATTAATGAGTTAGAGGCTGAGGATTCAGTGTTGTGATACTGTGTTTTGGGCCATTATTTTGGGGAGTTCTCTCCATTTGTAAGTTCACTTTTTTGCATTTCCTAGTATTCGTGGTGATTATATTATAGATCTCGATTTGTGACATGAGAATCTTTTCTTGCATCTATGGGTTCAAGTCTTTGGCCATTCCTTTCGTGTATACTTTGGGGCAAAGGATGCCATATTCATTCCATTATTAGGTTTAGGTTCAGGGGCACTCCTTTCTTGGCCTTTCGTTGGCCGAATGCCTTTTTCATTTTATCCTATGTTGTGTTCAGATTAAAGTCAATATTACTGATCTATGTATCATGTCTTAGGTATCGGTTAGTTCTTTTAAGAAGTCACTTCAGAAACATAGAGCTGTGTGGCATATAAGATGGAAGATTCTGAGGGAAGCAACCCATATATGAGTACACTGGAGAGACTGGCCAGCAATGATTATATCTCCAACTTCAAAAGTTACGGGCCGTCTGGGGTTGCTGGTGCAGTTATTATTGCCATTATTTTACCAATATTACTGTCCATGTTACTAATGGGGAAGAAAAAGGGGAAACAGAGAGGAGTTCCGGTTCAAGTTGGTGGTGAGGCAGGTCTTGCAATGCGCAATGCTAAGTCAGCCGGATTAGTTGAAGTTCCTTGGGAAGGGGCTACAACTGTGGCAGCTCTATTTGAGCAGTCTTGTAAAAAATATTCTAGTGAACGCTGTCTTGGAACTAGAAAACTAGTTAGCAGGGACTTTGTAACTGCAAGTGATGGAAGGAAGTTTGAGAAACTTCACTTGGGGGAGTATCAGTGGGAGAGTTATGGACAAGTATTTAATCGTGCTTGCAACTTTGCCTCTGGTCTTGTTAAGTTGGGTCATGATGTGGAGACTCGTGCTGCTATCTTCGCAGAAAGTCGTGCGGAGTGGCTCATTGCCTTTCAGGTATTCAAGTAGTATGCTAAACCAGTCCCTTATCTCTGTGTTCTTAATTACCGCGAGATCCAACAGTTTTCATGATCAAATTTTTTTATTCAGGGATGCTTCCGGCAGAACATTACTGTTGTTACCATTTATGCTTCTTTGGGTGATGATGCACTTATATATTCACTCAATGAGGTGGGGCAGCTTTATTTTTTAGTCTGTGTATGCATTGTTTCTTCATCTATTCGAGGCATCATATGACGTGATGATTTGAATTCATCTGTGGCCATTGACAGACTCAAGCATCTACGTTGATATGTGATGCCAAGCAACTGAAAAAGTTGCTTGCTGTTAGTTCTAGCCTGGAAACCATCAAGAATGTCATCTATTTTGAGGACGAGACAGTGACAGATTCCACAAATATTGGCAGCTGGAGGGTGTCATCTTTCTCAGAAATTGAAAATCTGGGTAAAAATGGTTCTATTCAGCCAAGACTGCCTGTCAAGAAAGATACTGCTGTGATCATGTATACCAGTGGCAGTACAGGCTTACCTAAGGTTTGACCCCACTTTCTATTAATTCATTTTTTCCGATGTGCATGCAAGGAAAAAAAATATAGCCGTTGAGTATGCTTTTAGATGGTTCTCTTGGGGTGTTTCTTATAGCTTCCCTAGTGGCTGAAACATTCTTGTTATTTAAGGGTTAAGATAACTTAAACTGATAATAAACTTATGGGATTGTGAATCCATTTAGCTTGGTGATCAATGCACTGATAATTTGTTAATTCAAAAAGTTATCCAGGATGAGATGTCATCAGATCATGCTACAGAAGATCCAAGACATAAAGAGGAAGAAAAACAGAGTACTTTGATTTTGGCTTACTGTAACTTATCCACACTCATAGTCTAGATTGCACTGTGCCTTTCTCGATGTCTATCCCTCCACTGATGCTTGTTGTCTATTTTATTTTTGGCTTAAACCAACTGGCTTGTTGTGTATTTTATCCTTTTCATTAGGAAAAAGAGTACTGCTCTTAATTATTCTCTTATCTATGTCCTATAGGGTGTTATGATAACTCATGGCAACATTGTAGCCACTGCAGCTGGTGTTATGAGTGTGATTCCAAAAATTGGAAGCGGTGATGTCTATTTGGCTTACCTCCCTTTAGCTCACGTCTTTGAGTTGGCTGCTGAGGTAATTCCTTAGGAGTTTATCTTTAATTTGCTTCATTGTGTTTTACCTATAAAATGAAGATTAGTGCAGTTCTAAGTGATTCTTGTTCTGCAGACTGTAATGCTGACTGCAGGTGCTTCCATTGGTTATGGCTCAGCTCTCACATTGACAGATACTTCTAACAAAATCAAGAAGGGGACCCAGGGAGATGCTACAGCTTTGAAGCCTACTTTAATGGCAGCAGTTCCAGCCATTCTGGATCGTGTTAGGGATGGTGTTATGAAGAAGGTTATCACAGTACCTTCCATTCTTAAGATCTCAATGAAACTTAGTTTAGTATAGGGCTTCAAAAGATTCAATGGGGACTAACCTTTTGTTTATATTTTTCGTGACTCTAGGTTGAGGAGAAGGGAGGTTCTGCTAAGAAACTTTTCAACATTGCCTTTAAGCGTCGATTGGCTGCTATTGAAGGTAGCTGGTTTGGAGCTTGGGGTCTAGAGAAACAAATATGGGATATAGTTATATTTAAAAAGGTAAGGGCAGTGCTTGGAGGAGATATTCGTTTCATGCTCTGCGGTGGTGCTCCTCTGTCAGGAGATACTCAAAGATTTATCAACATCTGTATGGGGTAATTCTTCCACTCCTAATGATGGTCTGTATATTTTCTGAATATGTTCTACATGCTTGCAAAGATAAGTTTGCGTTCTTTTTAGCTCAATAACTGCTCTTAGTATGGCCGTATGTTTTTCCAAATGTGGCAAGTCTTTTTAACTTTAGAAATTTGTGAACGCTTACTGCAGAGCTCCTATTGGTCAAGGGTATGGACTGACGGAGACATTTGCTGGAGCTGCTTTCTCTGAGTGGGATGATCCTTCTGTTGGGCGTGTTGGTCCACCTCTTCCTTGCAGCTACATAAAGGTATGGTTACTTTGTTGTCACAAATCGATTTGAGAGCACCAGCTGCATTCAGTCATTTACGAAAAAACTTTGTGAAACTATGTTAGGTAATTGTTTTGAATAGATACTACTTGGGAAGTCTTAAAGCAAAATAAAAAATAAAAAAAAACCCTTAATATGTCATTTTAACTTCATCTGTTAGTTTCTACCTTTTCCTTCTGTTTATATTGCTTGACAATCCTTAGATCTTCCCAGGTTTTTAATGATGCCATACTTTTGGTGTGCTTTTACCGTAAGAATTTGAAGATAATTTTATCAATCTTCGGCAAATTTCTGGCAAAATAACCTGTGTTTTGATTCTATAACTCCATAGTCATCTGTGGAGAAGAGAAAAAAGAAACTGCTAATAAGCCATACAAAAAAGTTAGTGATTTAGAAATGTACAAGACATATTTCTGTTTCTTAACCTCCTTATTTTTATTTTTCTCTTCTTTCTTAACTTATGATTTTTCTGAGAAACAACAAACCAAACAAGCAAAAGGCATAACAAGGGAGAAAAACCAGGAGAAACTAAAGAGGACATTGCTATTGCCTTTCATACACCAAATGGTACATGTTTCTGTAAAATACTCCACTTGGCCAGCACGCACCAGCGTAAATATCCCACTACAATGATCCCAACTTGCGACTCTGCAAAGAACATCCCTTCAACCACTGAGTCCTAAAGCCTTGCCCACTCCCTCCATCCGAAGTTTTGAAATACATCAACTTTTTGTTGCCTTCTGAGTTCGGATCATTTTCCTAGGCTACCTTTAGTGCCTTCAGCCTATTACTATCTTTCCTGAGACAGCAGTACTGCTAACCCATGTGATACTGAACAGTGTTGTCAAAGGCGCGCTTAAAGCGCGCTTAAGCCCTGAAGTGAGGCTCAAAACATGTTGAGCGCTTCACCACGCTTTGTGGGCGCTTCAGTGTCGCATCAAGGCTCTAAGGCATACTTTTCCTTGCCAAGGATAATGAGTTTGATCCTGAAAGAACGACACAAAGCAATTGATATTTCACTTTGTCGTAATTTTTTTTCAATTTCTTTGTCCCTATATTTGTTATTTATGCTTATAATTATTGGTCTTGGATTACATATACATATTTTTACTTTTTCTCTGGTTGCGCCTTTTTTCATTAAAGCCCGCGCTTTATTTGCGCTTTGCGCTTAAAGCCCCAATAGACCATAGAGCTTTTTTGCGCTTTTCGCCTTTAATAACATTGATACTGAAAAGGTTATCTATTTAGTACTCGTATGATGCTGAAAATGTTATCTATTTAGAAGTTGCTCTGTCCTTATTTATATAACAGTGTTTTTATATTAAAACAACCAATAATGTTGACACTAGTTGATTATTAATACTATTATTCATACAATTTTCACAAGCTTCAAGATTCAAATTAACTTACTGTTTAGATTTAAACTCCATCAACCTAACTTCTCAGCCATCACTTTAATTAATTAGTATTTGGGAATACAAAAGTCAAAATAATAGTCTACTCTTATAATCAATGAAGTGGCGGCTTATATATTTGAGGGATGGAGTATTTTAGTTCTTCTGAAGTACCTTCTTGGCTCTGATTGTTGATGCTTGATAGAACTACCTCAGCTTGTCAGAAACAAAACCAGGAAAAAAGTACTCCATGAGTTTAGTTCTTTTTTTCAACGTAACTAAAAGCTAAACTGATTAGCATCGTGTTTTCATGGTTGATAAATTGAATCTGGAACCCAACTTAAACTGGTCGACCACTCCGAAATGGCTTAATTTAGGGTCCTTACAAGGTTATTAAATTACTTTCCACTAGGCCTCTGGGAGAGGGTCATTGTGTGTTGGATAATTGTTCAACAGAGGAAATTTTCTAGGTTTGCTTTTGACAACTAGGCACAGATGGGAGTGTTGGCTGCTTTTCCATGAACATGAGATAGTGGTTCCATTGGCTCTTCATGGGAGCTATATATTTCACAATAAAGCTGAGTTTTCGTGCTACCTTTATGTTAAGATCGTATCAACTAGTTTTTGATAGTGGCTAATTTCAAAGCTTGCCTCTACTTTTCCTGTTTGTAGTATTTATATATTATAAATACACATCAGCTCTGACAATGCATTGCATCAACGTGGAACCTAATGTGGCAGTTAAGAAATTTCTGTGAAGTTCAAATTTGGGCCATTTTCTCATATCAATATGCGCTGTATATAGGTTTTTTTGGTACTCTGTTGGAAGAATTTTGGAACGTCTTAAAAAATCAATTTAGTCTTAGTTGTTTGGGGGGAAAATATAATTCTCATGTTCCAAGTAAGATCTTATGCATAGTTGTTCCAAGAACTTAATTAACACATGCACTTGGCTTGTTAGATGGTTAAGGCATACACTTTGGCAGTCCTTCCAATGTCGTTGAATCTTCGGATGGTTTATAGTTTATAAGATCGGCTATTTCTTTCACACAGTTTCTTCGAAAATTTGCTTTCAATGAAGTTTCAAGTTTCAAATGTTGTCAGAGTGGTTTTCCTGTCTGGAGACTTCTATGGTAGCCTAATAAAGGGAATAGACCAATGGATAAAACTAGCTTCAATCAGACATTATAGCAAGAAAGTGATAGTGTCTGTTCCCATTTCTGTATTTTCTTTCCTGATGCTGGTTTACTTGCTAAATACAAAGGAATTAGCTGTTTTTTGTGGTACTGCATGTGGGTCTCTTACTTGAAGCCTTGTGTTAAACCATGCAGCTTGTTACTTGGGAAGAAGGAGGTTACACAATAGCTGACAAGCCTATGCCTCGGGGAGAAGTAGTTGTTGGTGGGTGCAGCATTACTGCTGGTTACTTCAACAATGAGGCCAAAACCAATGAGGTTTATAAGGTAGTTTTGACTTGTGAGATTTTGCTTATACAAATAGAGGAATTCTGTATATTGCAAAATTTATACGTTGCTAATATCTCTGATACAGGTCGATGAGAGAGGCATGCGCTGGTTCTACACTGGTGACATTGGAAGGTTTCATCCTGATGGATGCCTTGAAATTATTGATAGAAAGAAAGATATTGTTAAGCTTCAGCACGGGGAGTATATCTCACTTGGAAAGGTATTCAAAATTTCTTTTATTCACACGGAATCTGACATTTCCCTTTGCAGCATAACCAGTTCCTAGTAGATTCGTTGCTTCATCCTATGATTGGATATGATATTAGAGTTTTGGTGTGTAACTTAGCCTTCTTCCGTTCATGATCATGAAACTGTAAAATACGTGGCAGAAGCGGAGACGAAAAACATGTATCATACATGGGCCTTTTCTTTTTCTGTTATTTTGGGCTCTTAATGAGTTTCTAGTTCCCGTTTTCTCCTCCTATTTACTTTTATCCTTATGTCTTGACTTTGGGCAATAACCAGATAAATTGATGCTCGACTCACAGGTTGAGGCAGCACTTCTATCAAGCAATTATGTGGAGAGCATAATGGTTTATGCGGATCCCTTCCACAATTATTGTGTAGCTTTAGTTGTCCCTTCACGCCAGGTGCTTGAGAAATGGGCCCAGGAAAATGGCATCCAGCACAAAGATTTTTCCGAACTGTGCGACAAAGGAGAAGCAGTCAACGAGATCAAGCAATCGCTTTCAAAGGTTCGTTTCCTTTCCATGGAATCAATTTGTAATCACTGTAATTTATTAATTTGGACAAAGTATTGGCTTTTCTTTATTCTCAAAATGCATTATGTATGATAAATGAATGTTATGCTGACTGTGGATAACATGAAAGGAATATGATGACATAATTCGGCGAAGTTTTGAAATGCTAAAAAAAAAAAAAAACAAGTTTCCTCCAAATTTTGGTGCTAGTCTCAAAGTCCCTTCCCTATCGCTCACGAGTAAAGTGATGAATAGTATATTAGAGTCAATTGCTAACTTTAAAAGGAATCCAAATGTGTGTATATGTTAAAAAGAACAGAAAAGTGGGAAGAGAATCGAAGAAAATAACAAGAAAGAAAAAACTTATAGAAAACATAAAAAAGAAATAGAAAAATAAATGTTTTAACTTAAACAAAAAGAAAGAAATAACCGACCTTTACCACCTCTTGCTCTCCCTTACTAACCATATTCCAGCCATTACTGATTACCATTTCAGCCCTGACAAGTAACCCAGAGTTCAGATCCTGCCACAATGGCTCACCTTGCCTTCCCCTCTATGGAATTAAATTCCCCTTGTTTGGTTGGGATGATATTCCATCTCTCAGAAGTAAAAATTATCCTGTTTCCGTAGAATATCCAGGGTACACAAGCTAATTAAGAAGTTAAGGTTACCAGCCTCTGCTGCTGATCTATTCTGGGCTGTGCAAATAATGAGTGAAATTTTTCTCCCAACAGCAGTTTACCTCTGTTCTCATGTAAGAAATAAGGTGTGTGTATATGTGTGTGAGAGATAGAGTCTCTTATTGAGCAGGGTGAAACGGGGTGAATGGATATCTATGTCAAAATTATTTTCCTCGTATGTTGGAAGTTATGGTTTTATAAACGACTGATATGCAGGTAGCAAAAGCTGCAAAATTTGACAAGTTTGAGCTTCCTGCAAAGATCAAGTTAATACCAGAGTCTTGGACTCCCGAGTCTGGATTGGTTACTGCAGCTCTGAAATTGAAGCGAGAACCCCTGAAGGCTCGATATAAGAATGAGCTAGAAAAGATGTATCAGTGAACCAGTTTTACTTCCCTGCCAAGTGATGCTCCATTTTGCAGATTTATATATCTGTTGGCAGTTAAACATTGGTCCTTTCCAAGATAAGCACAAGTTTTCCTGTTGAAGCTCGATTACTCGTCTCATTTTGCTGTTGTATTAATGTCAAAGCTACTTATGCATCTTGTCCATATGCTTGTTCCTTTAAGGAATGAGGTATACTGGATTTTGTACTAAGCGTAAAAAGGCAAAACTCACCAGATTCAAATTTTGCAGCAGGAAAGCTTGATAAAGTTATTCGTTGTATTGAGTGGATTGAGCTTCTCAGAGGTTAATTAAATCTGTTCCCTCTATCAGTTAGAGGTATAAAGTAGTCTCTTTGTTTGTTAATCATATCTCAGATATAAGCAAATTTCCGCTCTCTAATGTATCCATTTAAACATATAGATCGATTCTATCCTTGGAACTAGTTTAAATATTGATACGAAATGAGCATCCAGGCTTGCTTTTCCTTGTTCTGTCTTGTGTTTTTCCTATCAAACAAAGTAGAATATACTCGATCTTTTTCTCTTTTATAATCAATGTTTTCTAAAGTGTTTTGAGGCTTTTCAGATTGCTTTGGTATTAATTTTCTTTTTGATTTTTTAAGGAAGAGGGTAGGAATAGTACCACTTTTTAGTATTATCATTCTATTTATCTGCGAGGCTAATCATTATTGCTGTTATCCTCGGTTTAAATTTGGAGGTTTAGATTGACCATTATTTGCATTCTTCGTAAACGAGGACTGATCTTCCTTAAATTTGTTTTTGAAGTTTCCTAAAATAAATTGGTATGACCTCATCAGAAAACGCTAAATATTTGTTGGATTAGACTTTTAATACCATATCAAATGGGAACAGTTAGAACTTTCCAAACAAAAGGACAGCAAGTGACAAAATGTTGTAGAACAAATTTACACCATCAGCGAATTATTATTTGTCAGCAATCAATGCTTGCTAAGAGATTTATGTGTGATTACCTAATAATAGTGGTAAATATATCGCACTATCGAGCTTAAAGTCGATACTAACATGTGAGGGCATTCTGAAAATGAAAATTTAAAGTACCAAATATACTAGGCCGAAATACTAGTGCACCTATCACCCATCTACCCATTATGAGGGTGTTTGTGAATATAGAAGAAACTATAGTGAACTTGAAATTGAAAATTACCATCTCAAGAATACATGTAACACGGTTTATTTATATTTATATTTATATAAAGCAAGGGCAGTAAAAAGAAGAAGAAGAGCAAGTAGTCTAGGAATTTGCAGTAGAAATGGTCTTCACTTCAAATTCTCTGCACTACTAATTTAGAGATTTAGATGATTTTTCTTCAGTCGAAGTTGGGCTTGATGAGGGTGGCACCGTTGGAATAGATGGACGTTGGAGAAGGTATAGTGCTGGACCCAGAAGAGGAATCACGGATAGAGGAAGAAGCCAAAATCCTTTGTCATACCTTGAGATTTAACCACGTGTTATCGATCAATTTCATTTTGCATAGGGTGGGAAGTGGGAACTACATTTCGTGAGCTTACCACTTTCGAGCAGTCATGTCATTGTAAATCCAGAAGGGTGCAAATGCTGACAGTAGACAGAAATCAATTGACATTGCATGGATCTGCAGATCAATCAAGAATATCTCAGGTTTGGTCTGACACAAGGTATGCATAATTGACTCAAGTTTTTTGCCATACTAGGAGCTACTTAGGTTCTTGAATCACCTTTTAGCAACATGAGATTAATGTTTTTGCTTTTATTCCAATGAAATATCCGACCTAATTAACGGAGAACAAGGGAAGGCGTCAACAACTCTCCACCTCCTAAATCATGCCAATTCATAGACCCTCCGAAACCAAATTTCTTTGTTGAATCAGAAGAGATCTTCTAAAAATAAAAATGATTAATGTCTCCTACCCCCCTCCCTCCTCCACAAAGAAAAGGAAAGTAGAAGGATAAGATAGGAACTTTAGATTCCAATTCAATATAATTATCACGCAAACCTTTAGTGTTAATGACTGGAGGAACATATTACAACAACAACAACATATCCAATATAGTCCGACATGTGGGGCCTGGGGAGGGTAGTGTGTACGCACACCTAACCCCTACCTTGAGAAGGTAGATAAACTGTTTCTGATAGACCCTCGGCTCGAGAAACGCATAATCACAACAAATAGGATAGGAAAATACGACAAAGGAGAATCCATGTAACGAGAAATCACAATCAGAGAAAAGATAGCCAAAGCAAAAGAAACAACAGATAGTATTAAATCTAAGAAATGAAAATACGAGAATACACTAGTACTTCAGGTATAGAGAGGCAATACAGGTACGAAAAAGAATTACGCTTGACGATTGTCTAACCTACTGACTAAGAAAAAAGGGACTGGAGGAACATACTGCTTTGGAAGAAGACTAGTATTTAAAATTAAAATGATTAACCTCTTGGCTCTCTTTCAGCTCCTCACCCCCCCCCCCCCCCCCCCCCCCCCCTCAACACACACACACAACAACAACAAAAACAAAAGAAGTAAGAAAAGGAAGTACAAGGACAGAATAGGAACTTAAGACTCCAAATCCGTATAATATCAAGAAGTAGACCTCTACTGTCATTTCAATGACTGGCTGAACATATAACTAGCTTTATTTCTTTCAACATCTGGTGAAATGTTTTCTTAGTTATCACACGGACCATCTTCTGGACCAGGTAACTGCTCATTTAAATATCAAGCCCGCTAACCAGCTTTTGCAGGAAACTAAGATTGTGACCAAAGTAAGATCATTAGTCAACCTTATAGGGGAAAAAACTAAGGTGAGATCATTACTCCATCAGACGATGAAATATGACACTAACTCAAGTATGTAGCATATCAATAAAAAAAGGACAACCTGGTACACAAGGCATCCCGCGTTCATCCAGGATCCAGGGAAGGGCGGCACCCCAAGGGGAGTGATATAGACAGGCAACCCTAATGCAAGCATTAGTGGCTGCTTCTACGACTCGAACCCGTGACTTATAGGTCATACGGAGACAACTTTACCATTGCTCCCCTTCATGCAACATATCAATATAAACACTAAAGTAGAAACTTACAAATCTGCTTTCTCTGAAGTATTGGTAAAATTCCTTCCAAACATCTCCATTTGATAAACCTGCGTAAAATATTATCCCTAGCCCTGCAGCCATGGTTACCTGATTTTGCATTAGTTAGAAGACAGAAAAGTAGTTCATCTTTCAAGCTATAAAGCACTTTACGATCAGTATCCTAAATTTTTCTAATCTTCTACTCTTGATAAAAAAGCATACAAAACAGTGCTACCACTTAAGGTGTCCGATATTACTCCTTTTTCTACTTACTTCAGATAAGATGTGGTTGCAACAAGATCTTTTACATGCTTATATATGTCGCAGAGTTTCTGTTCCATATTCTTTGGTTTAGAGCTAGAAAAAGTCAACTGTAGTCACACAAAAGTATTCCTTACCCCAGCAGTCAATTTCGATTCGAGAAAATTTAGAGGCCACCTTCGAAGCTCAGTTTCTTCAACAGGTGGAGGAGGTGGTTTCCAGAGAGCAAAATAAGGAATAAGAGCATATGCACCACCAAAGAATGAAAGTACGAGAAATGGCCAGACAGGTATGCTGCTTTTTGAACTGCAGAAACAAAGATTAAATATCGGATGACAGTATCTTTTTTTCTGTCCAAACTAGAAAATTTAGACAAATTTGAATGTGGTACGTAATGTTTTAGTAATAGTTACAACAGTTATTCCAGAATGTTAAAACTTGATCATTCCAAGCAACTTAATCTCACATTATATGTAGAGCTAAACTAGAAAATCAAGAACTGTACAACAGAACAGAAAGAGGAAAATGAACAGAAGCAAGCCAATCGAAGAATTTACCTTCTAGCAGTAGGAAGGAGGAGCATACTGTAAGCTAATGGCCACAAACCCATGAGGTACCAAAGACTCACTAAAACTTGATTCATTTGGAAGCCATCATCTCCTTTCAACTTAAGGAGTTTCTTTATGAAATACATGTCTGTCAACTGCAATTTTAAGGTAAAAAAAGGACTAAGAAAAACCAGAATATAATAGGAGAGAGCTATATAGTAAAGAGTGAAGAAAATAAGTAGCATAAAGGAGTACTTATTTAACCAAGCATCTTCATACTTTGATATTTCAATTATTTTTAGAACACTCAAGAACTGCTCTCTCCACTTCATTTTACGTGAACCTATTTGATTGAGCATCCAGACCCCACCGGTTGGGAACATACTGCGTTTGTTGTTGTTGTATTTGATTGAGCATGAAATTTAAGAAAGAAATTGATGACTTTTGAAACTTACAGTTTGAAATTAATAGGTCATTCTTTTTTTAAACAGACTAAAAAGGAAATAGTATTACCTAAACTATAACTACGTAATTGTCTATCTAGAAATATGCAAAAAAACATGACTTTAAGCTAGAAGAAACAAGAAAAGAGAATATTTAGGAGAAAAATATGATGTGATACCGGGGTCTGATTAGGAGCAAGGAAGAAAACATAGTACATGAGTCCACCCCACAACCCAAAGAGCAAGAACGACGTCGTCCAATCCCATTGGTCTCCTCCATTATTGCTTCCACCACTTACCTCATTAGAAACATCTGCATCTTTTTCCATAATTGGGTCTTCTTGATTTTGAAAGTTTAGTGAACTATGGCATATATACAGACGACCCTTTTCCCCAAATCCTAAGATTTTGGTATTTATGTAGTTGTAATTGTAGATTGAGTTCTTGAAAAATTGGGTCTTTGGATTCTTGATTTTTCCATTGTTTGGAAATGAAAGTTTATTAGTGTTGACTTTTCGGTTTTTAAGTAGTAGTAGTGAGGAAAAGTTGGAGGAGATGAGGCTGCTATTGGCTAACATGTTTAGAAAATGCAGCAACCTCTGACCAGCTAACTACTCCCCAAGCACCGAAATAATTGACAATATCTCGTCATGTATTTTCAAACGAATATACAAACGGCGTCGTATCGTAATTATATTTTGGACTGCAAATAAGGATGACTTATTTGTTTCCATTCAATTATGTAAATTGTGTTTTACTGATTTAACATCAACAGTGGGGTGGTTAATTTTAAATTTATGAGTTTAAATTCTATGCATATGATGGAAAATGATGGAAAAGTTGCATGTTTGTTCGTTCTGCGAAATATATTTATAGCCTCTAATCAATCTACATATGTAGTACACTAATTTATTATATGTAATGGTTATTTTTTTTTAAGAACGACATTTTGAATTAGTTTTTCTACAAAAAATACAAAAAATTATGAATAAATCTTTTAAATGGGTATGTATAATTGATAAACTGATAAAGATGCTAATTAACTTGATGTCATCGTGTGGAGCTAGAAGTCCAAATACAGAGTAGGGCAACTCAATAATTTTTGTTTAAATAATATATTTGTATTAAAAATTAATTAAATATGTACAAATAATAAAATTAGTGTCATTAATACTTGAAATTTTTATTCTTTAAAATTATGGTTCCGCCTCGGGATGTGCAAATTAAAATCTTTGCATTATCATCGTATTGTATAGTTTAACTTAATAATTAAATCCTTAAATTTTATTGTTGAAGATAAAAAAAAATATCAGATAAATTCTAACTGCCAAAACTACCAACTTTCAAAAGCTATCCCTTCACCTCACCTTTCAACAGATAAGGCAAGAGTTTTATTTTTCTTCACTCCTTCTACTCTTTCACCTCTCTTCTCTAGCCATGGCGGAAGCTTCTAGAATACTCCAATCAGGTTTCCTTGCTCCTTTTTCTCATAATTCTCCATCTCACAGAACCGCTGTCCACTTCAACTCCTCCTACACTTTCCACAGAAGAAACAATACTACTCCGAACCTCATTAATATCCGCTGTTCATCATCAATTTCCGCCGCTGAAACTACCAAACCGACAAAAACACAGAGTATTCCGTGGGGCTGCGAAATTGATTCTCTCGAAAATGCATCCACTTTGCAGAAATGGTTGTCGGATTCGGGATTGCCTGAACAGAAAATGGGGATTCAAAGAGTTGATGTTGGAGAAAGAGGCCTTGTTGCTCTAAAAAATATTAGGAAAGGAGAGAAGTTGCTCTTTGTTCCTCCCTCACTTGTCATCACTGCTGACTCGGTAATTTTTTTGTTAATCTCTTTTTGTTTTTATAAACAAAAAATCCTCAGGCTCAATTCGAAACTTAGTGGAATAATGAGGCCGACCCTCTACCCTTCTCTACTTAGATAGCAAGTAGGTTTCGAGCTCATGGGGTGCACCTAATCCACACATCACACATTGAGCTTCAAGGAGGGAAACTTTAATTAGTTCGTTATCACGTCCTAATTGCAGTTTGGAGCCTGAGGTGAAAAACTTGAGAATGTAAAGTGAATATGTAACAATTTTTTACAAATTTAGATGATCTTCCTTAAGGAGAATGTTTACCGGCTAAATAGGTAATTTCCCCTGGCATATGAAGTATTATGATTGTATCGATGTTAAATGTTGCAGATGGCCGAAATGCTAAAGGACTTATAGTTTTAATAAGCCCAGGATGTGGAACAAATGGTGAACATGAAATTAACATTTCATGACCTGCCTTCTATAGAAGTCATTTAGGTGAAGGCCAATTGGACTACAAATTGGATGATGATTTGCTTCGGCCCCAAATTCTTGAATTTTAGTGTATCGCATGCTAGGTTAGCTCAGTTGGACTTTTAGGACTTGGAAATAAAGTGTAAACCTTGACTTCCCATGATTGTCAGTTGCTAACACGTCAATATTACCGCTGATTGTCTGCCTCGGTTGGTGAACTCTGTCATATGTAATGTATAGCTAGGGGATGGTTTTACCGTTCTCATTTACTTGCGGTGGTTGTAGTAGCTTCCCAATGGATTAGTCGAAGTATGAGCAAGTTGGTCCGAGTACCAACATAACACACACATAATAGTCCTCTCCAGCTAGAAGGACTGCAATAACAAGTTGACATCTATTTTTTCCTCTGAATTTCCTTTCTTCCAAAAGATTACACTAGCCACACATCTGAATTACGTTTCTTAAGAAGTAAAGTCGATTCTTTCCTAAACAGATATTTCTCATACTTGAAATAACACTGGAATCTTTACCGTTGTTTTTAATTTTAGAATCATACTAGTCATTAGTGCAGCTTGGAGGCGGAATGGCTACAAATGGATCTCAAGCGCTATTTATATATTTGTATATCCAGAGATAACGGAAGCATTAGATGTCCTTAAAGCTTTTAAATAGCTACTACTAGTTTAGATCTATGTTGCTCGGACTCATATTTGGATACGTGTTGGATCCTCCAAAAGTAGTGTATTTTTGGAGGATCCGACACGGGTGTGGCATCATTTTGGAGAGTCTGCATAACATAGGTTTATATGCTACGCTATACATGTGTAAGTACAGGTTCTACAGCATACTGAATATCTGCAAACTGAAGTGTTTTGTTTCTCCTTGTTTAGTAAAGGGGAAAATGAGGAAGGGGAAAACGGTCTTGCATTTGTTCAAAAGATGGTTAAAGTTAAACACTATGACAAATAGCAACCTTGGATCACCAGTTCAGGTTTCACATGTTCAATGCTGTGAGTTTTAAGGCGCGAACCCTCCAGGTTGGCTCAATAATAAGGTTCCTAATTCAAGCGAATCAGATGGGAGGGGCATAATAGAAGTATCTAAAATGCAACTGATGTAGTTACCATTATTGAGAATGTAAGGACTTTTTGAATTTAAAATATTATGGATTTTGGTACCAATAGAGGGTTTTTTCTGTCTTGCTATGTGCTGGAGATGCCAGAAATGGAGCAACCCAGAGGCTGGTGCTGTGTTAAAACAATACAATGTTCCAGATTGGCCTTTTCTTGCTACATATTTAATAAGCGAAGCAAGCCTCATGAAATCTTCAAGATGGAGTAACTATATTTCTGCTTTGCCTAGGCAGCCTTATTCTCTCTTGTACTGGTAAGCCTTTTACTGGTTTTGGTGTCTACCAAAACTTGTTAAGACTTAAGAGTTCTTCCTTTACTACTTAAAAGGTACATGCTCAATAAGTTCCCCTACAGCTTCTCCATGTCATTTCAGGACTCGTTCTGAGCTAGATAGGTATTTGGAAGCATCACAAATAAGAGAAAGGGCGATTGAAAGGATAAATAACGTCACTGGAACGTAAGGCTTCTTTCGTCAATTTCTCAGAAGTTATCTTTTGAAGCTAGTTTTTTCCTTACTTTTATTGGGGAAAAATTACTACTTTTGGTCACTCAATTATTATCTTTGGTTCCCGTTACACCTGACTAAGCATGATTTATCCTAATTACTTGTAATGTTTCACTGGTCCCTTCACTAAAAGATTCCTGCAAAATCACATGGAGTTAGCTATTACAGCATCTAGCTATTACATGCCACGGTGCGGGTGCTATTGTAAGGAAGGGGAAAATAAAACAATTGATGTCAGAAGAATAAATAACATGTCAAAAAACTACTGCCATCATAGCACAAAGAAAAAGTACCGAAAATACCACTCATTTAGCATATTACGTCACCGTTGCATTGTCTAATAGTTAAGTATTCATTGCATTTGCAAGAATTGCTAGGGGGACCAAAAGTGAACATTTGAATTAATTGAAAGTTAAACGTTCTTAGTCGGATATCACTAGAATTAAAGCTGAAATTTTCAAGGATTGAAGAAAAGAAATGTTTTATAATTCATTTGTTCGTCATCGTTGTGCTTGCTGACTAGTGTTTGCTTCATCATCTCTGCTGCAGGTACAATGATTTAAGACTCAGAATATTTTCCAAACATCCTGATTTATTTCCTGAAGAGGTACACAATCATAATGACTCGCTAATTTTTGGGCCAGCTAAATGTTCTTGGTTTGTCATTATATTGTTTCTTGATGATGTGGTAAAGATTCTTGGGAGGAAACGGTTGCCTATGTGAAGTGTGAAGATGTGATGGAGCTGCCACATTTCCTAGAGGCCATTTTAATATATCAATGTAACATAGTCAATTTTGACTTCAAATTGTAAGACCATATAGTCCTAAGGTAATGATGATTCTACGTCATGACCAAGTGGAGCAATCAAATGCCAAGCTTCTTTCGATTGAACCACTTCTTTCACAATAGATCTATTCTACACATTCCAGCCTTATAGAATAGTATTATGAATGATATGTACATCATCCTATAGATCATCGGACTGGTTCTTCCATTAATGAGGATCAGCCCCTTCGATAACTTACTGAACTTGTGAAAAGAAAGTGCCCAGCAATGAAATATGGTCTTCAAGAGAAGTCTAGAGATGCATTATTCTTTTACAATTAACTAAAAAGCGGAGACTTTTCTCTGCCTACTGCTATTTTTCTTTTAATGTGTGTCCTGATATTTGTTCAAATTTCTGCTACATGTTATTGCAGATATTCAACATAGAGACTTTCAACTGGTCGTTTGGAATTCTCTTCTCACGTTTGGTGAGTTTCATACATGAAAATCACAAAATTTATTTCTTCTGTGATTCATACTGACATTCATGTTTATACTCACAAAAGAAAAGGGGGAAATAATAAATAAAAGATTTGGATGTCAAACTTGTAGAAATTGAATGCAGAAGTCAAGATATGATGTCTTCAGAGAAATGATATACCAGAAAAGAAAGAGACTTTGTACTTGCTCTTGTACTCGATGTTAAAAGTCTACTTTATGAGAAACTTTGATATGTTTTCTAAATTGGTTACGCATTCACAGGTCAGGTTACCCTCTATGGATGGAAGAGTTGCATTGGTTCCTTGGGCAGATATGCTGAATCATAACTGTGAGGTTGTGAATAGCACTTTTGTGAAAATGTTTGTACTTGATATATATGGCATAATTCTGAGTCTGATTCTTTCAGCTGTTTTAACTGTACAAGGTGGAAACTTTTCTTGACTACGATAAATCATCGCAAGGAATTGTCTTTACAACGGACAGGGCATATCAGCCAGGTGAGCAGGTATACAATATTCTGATCTTTAAAAGCGATTAGCTAAATTATTGTATCGTCAAAACTACTTGGATCCCCCATCTTGAACATTTATAGTTTAACTCAAATTAGAAAATTACTGCACTTTGTCTTAGAGAGGGGCCACAGACTAACATATTCTTATTAACCTCTTTGCTGAACAGAATTCACCCTTATTTATTGTTTATCTTTATAAGCCTAGCAAGTATGCAACATAAAATCTTTTATCTGCTTAATGTAATTACTTTCATGATGCACGCATCCTCGTAGAACCACTTGGCATTTTGAGTTTTCGTATTGGACAATGCCTTGTGTAAGTAACTTGTAAGCTTGTGATTGTACAGGTTTTTATATCATATGGAAGAAAATCTAATGGAGAGCTTCTGCTTTCATATGGATTTGTTCCTAGAGAAGGAACCAATCCTAGTGATTCAGTTGAGTTGTCATTTTCACTTAAGAAATCTGATAAATGTTACAAGGAGAAGGTGGAGGCTCTGAAGAAGCATGGATTATCAGCGTGAGTACTTCGTTTATATAGACTGGTCCATAATACAGTGAGCTAAATATTTTTGGATATATTATTTCTCTAATTTGAATCAGTTCTGACAAAATGTAGAAACCTCCTGGCTGTGGTTCCGTGCTATCAGAAAATCCTAGGTTTTCCTAGAAATTGGTGTGCTATTGTTGTTTATGTTTAAAAACACTAACTTTCAAATTCTCATGTACCTTGAACAGATCAGAATGCTTTCCTATACAAGTCACTGGTTGGCCATTGGAGTTGATGGCGTTTGCTTATCTAGTAGTCAGTCCACCTAGCATGAGCAGACAGTTTGGAGTGGTAAGATAAATCTCAAGTTTGTGAGGTTGACTACATTTTTGGATTGGAAAAAAAATAATCTAAAACTAAGTTTATTCCAGATGGCTGCTGCAGCATCGAATAAGTCAACATCGAAGAAGGATATGAAGTACCCGGATATAGAAGAAGAAGCATTGCAATTTATTCTGGATAGTTGTGAATCCAGCATATCAAAGTATTCCAAATTCCTTCAGGTAGTAAATTACTTCCCTAAGTTATACAGTTTTATAATCACACTACATGGGTGCGAGCATGGGATGTTGCTTCCCTATCCGGCATGTGGGTCCCGCGAAAAGAAAAAAAAGGAGATTTTTTTTTCTTTTTAAATTATCGTAGTGTCCGGATCAGCTTGCGCGCACCTCGCCTAATTCGTATATTTTCCTATAAGAGAGAAATAGGAGAGCTTTTAACGGGATCAAAAATGATTTTGTATATTTGAGGAATAACCTTTTTTTTAGTTAGCGTGCAGCTATGAAGTTCTTGTCTGTGTAGAAGATTAGGTATTTGGGACCTTTACACAAATAGTCAGCCGGATTAACTCTTTACTTTTTCTAGCCAGTATATATAGTTTATACCCTGATTATAAACGGTTATACACATATTAATATAAGAAAATATACGGTTATACACATATTATATAACATCCGTCGTCTATCTTTAGTTTAAGCGGTTGGGTGGACAGCTGTGTATGTTAATTCTTCTATCATTTTTAGAGGACCATTTTTCTATATAGGTGTTGTATTTATTGGCATGTGGCTTGTACACAGAAGTCTTCCCGCTGATCACACTAACATGAGTTCTAGAGATGATCTAAAGAAGTATACCTTTGTAGATCTGCAACTTTGCATGTACAAATATGTCCCATTGCATTTACCCGTGCTCAATAACTATCATATCTTCTGACAGGCAAGTGGAGAAATGGACCTCGATGTAACGAATCCAAAACAATTAAACAGAAGAGTGTTTCTAAAACAGCTTGCAGTTGACCTGTGTACAAGTGAGCGAAGGATACTCTTCCGTAGTCAATATGTAAGTACAGACTGTTTCACATTCCAACAACTCTATCCAAAATATGTACTTAGTTAATTAAACTACCATTCCCTGTGCTCCATATTATACTTATGCCTAAGAATTTTATGACAATCTCCTGACCAAACGTACAAGGATAGCTTTGGCGTAACTGGTAAAGTTGCTTCCATGTGACCGGGAGGTCACGAGTTCGAGCTGTGGAAGCAGTCTCTTGCAGAAATGCAGGGTAAGACTGTGTACAATATAAGACCCTTGTGGTTCGGCCTTCCCTGGACTCCGCGCATAGCGGGAGCTTAGTGCACCGAACTATGTTTTTTTTTTCCTGACCAAACGTAAAGGGATAGATATATGACTTGCAGCATATGTTTGTGTTTACAGTTAAACGAAGAAAAGAAAATGAAACTATTTTTTTTTTGAGCAATCTTCTTGATTTCCTTCAATTAAACAATATCTTCAAGCATTAACCTTAATTCAAAATGTTTGTGACATGGTACCAGATACTGAGGAGAAGATTGAGGGATATAAGGAGCGGAGAACTGAAGGCTCTCAAATTATTTGATGGACTTAGAAACCTTTTCAAATAACTTGTTCTCGCATTTTGATATCAACCTTCTGCTTTCGACGAAGTTATCCACTGCCTCTAACTCTGAATGATGAATTGATAAAGAAGTCACTGTTTTATAATTCGAGACAGCACAAGGAGCGGAGTACGTCTCTTATATTGATGTATGATATATGTTGTATCTTTCAACTTAACTTCAAGAACTTTAGTATTGGTCACTCCCAACTTATGAATTTTTAACTTATAAGTACTTTAAGTTGGACCAAAATTTTTACTATTTTATCCTTAAGATATTCTTTTTTAAGAACAAAACTCTTACATCGATACTCACTGCCTCAAGTACTATTTCAATCTACCCTCCCCCTTCAAGTCTGCAATTTTCATTAACTATTTAAGATAAACAAATTTTCTATTCCTTTGCATATTTATATCTAAATCCTATGCGGGGCAAGGCAGATTGAAATTGTGAGTTAAAACAGAACTCGTCCTGTACCCGCACCGGCCGGCACCGCCAGCCATTCCTAGATGAGACCTTCCTCTACGCCCATGCACGCCTTGAGCTTGAGGTTCAAAGTGTGTCAAAAGTTCCTATTCTTAATATCTTAATTTATTGTTAACATATTCTAATATTGGTAGCTATTTATTGTTTTGGTTATGCAATGTGCAAGGATAAGTATCTTTTATATTAATATTATTTACAAAGAAAAAAGGTGGTTCGGGTTCCTATAAAGAGCACTTCATTTCCTATAGTTAATCTACCTGGTGTTATTTCGGTTATCGAATACTAGTACTAGACGATAAGAAAAAACAATGAGGAAAAGTTGTTACTATTAGTATTTCACGTGTCCATTTTATATGACATATTTTACTTTTTGGTCGATTTCAAATGGAATTCATTTTTCTTTTTTGAATTTTGTTTATTTGTTGTTGTTCACCACAAAATAGTGTAATAATTAAACTTGTAATGTGGTTATAAGGATACATGGTCTAATTCAATGTCAATTGATAAATAGCTAAGTAAATAAAGGAATTAAATGATTGTAATAGATCAAACCAGTGTCGTTTGCAAGTTATCGACTTCAGCTCAGAATAGTTTCGAGATCGAACGTAAGGAACCACAAGAATAATAAGAACAATATGAACAAAATGAACAATAAGAACAGTAGAGAAGTAACAGGGAGTAAAAGAGCAGAACCGTTTATATTTTTCAGTGAATGCGCAAGTGATTCATCTTTTACAAATGAACAAGGTTCCTCTTTATATAGTAGAGAAATCCTAAATAAGGTATATCTCTAATTTTGGAAGCAAAATACATGATTGATATCAATAACCATTTAATGATTCTGCCAATTTCGAGATTCCCGCCGAGATGGGCGGTCGATTGCGGATATTTCGTTATTCCGTTACTTCGGTGTCGATTTAGTCTGATCTCGATCCCTCAGTCCTCGTGTTCTTCGAGCCCAAACCTTCTTCGATACAAACTCACTCTTGAGCCCGTAAAATCGGGTGTGGTCGATTTTTACCGTATACAGATAGTCTCCGCGTTTCTTAGAATGAAATGATAAGAAACGATTCGAGCCTCGATTCCTCGATACCACGATCATGACGTCGTCTCCGTGACGTAAGCGATAGATGTGACCGAAACGCCACGTCGGTTCGGTTCCCAAAAAACCATTAATGCACGTAAGTCGTCGGTCGACCACTAGTGACACCGAACCGTCGTTTTAAACCTATAAATATCACCTCTTTAGTAGATCCAAACTTTACTTTGCTTTGATCATAAACTCTTGAGTCCCAATCCTTCTTATCTTTCTCTTATCGCCGCTCATTGCACCACCGTTGTTTTTGCCGGAGCCACCAATTTTACACCTTCTTTCTACTCCCTTCACATACATAAATGGCGAAAATCACTAAAACAGTGCCGCAAAAGGAAAAAGCTCCATCTTACTCCTCTCGGCCGACCGGTGTTTTACCGGCCCTTCATGAATATGTTCCTGGCCCATGTGTCCTTAAAACCGATTTTAAAGTTGATAAGCTCTCATCGATGCCGAGCCGATGCGAACATGTGTCGAAGTACATGTGTTCGATTACCAAGGGCCATGCCGATGCCATGAAGGAGGACTGCAAATGGGGTCTAGAGGTGGTGGTGTGTATTCCTACACCTGAAGAGAGCATCACCACACATGTGAAGGGGTTCTTAAGTGTTTACACTTACCCCTTCACATTGGGCCTTGTCGACCCTGTGATTTTTGACTTGTGCAGGAGGTACGAGGTTACCCTCGGTCAGCTCCACCCCTCGTTTTGGCGTATAGTGATCATGTTGGCACTTCTACTCCAACGAGGCCGGGAGGTTAGAGTTCACTCTGAACCACCTTATTCGGTTGTACAGGCCTCGACTCTATCGAGGGCTATTAGACTCAACTGCCGAGCAACAAAAGCCTTATTCTCGAACATCAACGAGGATAAAGATCGAGGCTGGATGAGCCGATTCATACGGGTGAGGACCTGTGACATAATACCAAAGGAAAAAATGTCGTTCCCTGAGGAGTGAAAAGCCAAACGTGAGTGAATTTGTTCTTCGATTCTGTGTTTCTTTTGACTTTGCTTAACATTTCTTTTTAATCAATGCAGTTGCCCCTTGGATGCCCGAGGCGGTTCCCGATTTCGAAGACTGGATCCACAAGCTCGCCTCCACTTCGACTCATGTTGAACGAGTGTTGAGGGATTTGGCCAAAGGCAGGTGGGAGGCCAAGAACCATGGTAAGGGTCTCTTCTCACGCATTCAAAGTAACTACACATTTTCTCCATTACTAATCTTCTTTTTATGTAGGCCTGACCAAAGATGCCATTCTGAGGCCTTCGAGTGAAGGTGGCGAAGCTAAGTACCCCATTTTGAGGCCGAAAAATGATAAGAGAAAAGATCCTTCGCAATCCGAGGTTTCTAAACCCAAACCTCAAAGGGTGAGGAGAAACACAGTCGGCCTCTCGGTGGATGCGGTCCAAAGTTTGAGGGACCAGGATGAGGAAGAAGAAGAAGACACCTTGACGTTGATAGTTCACCCTAGAAAGGCTACCGATGTTGCTTTGCATTCTGAGTTGCCACCTGCTATAACCGATCCTCACATCGAGGAGGCTTCAAAGAAGAGTTCAGGGGTGAACCCTAGGTCTCCTGAGGTCGAGACGGTTTCTCGATCATCAACTTCTACACCGACCGGGGCTGGTTCTGAAACTAGGAAGATCGGACATAGCGCCCTGAGCGATTCGCTCGGGGCCATGACAAAAAGGTCAATTGCCTTCAATGCCCGTCTTCTCTAAAGAGGCAATAAGGGATGCCCAAAGGCTGAAGACCCCCGAGATTGGTGGAGGCTCTAGCGCTAGCGATCCTTTTCGGGATTTCTTTGTGGGGGTTGATGATGCCTCCAATATCACTGATGCTTTGATTGTCATGGCGGAAGCTTAGCGACTTTTTTCCAAGGTAAGTGCCAGTTGCTTTTTGGTTATTCCTCTTCTCCTTTTTTCCAAGGTTATTCTCTCATAAATCTAAATTGTGTTTTTCTTCTTCGTATAGGCTTCTTCCAAATTCCGAGCTGACCTTATTCAGTGTGAAGCCGATATTCAAAGGGTCTCAGAAGAGAGGAATGCTCTGAAGATTCTTTGTGGTCAAAAGGACAAGGGTCATAAAGGATCTTCAAGCGGACCTGGCCAAGGCTCATGCAGAGGAGGCCGAGTTAGACAAGCAGATAACCACCCTTCTGACACAATATGGAATCGACCCAACTGTGGAAGCTAACACTTCGATATCCCAGCTACAACAGAATATGGAGAAGATCGAGCTGCTCTGAGCAGAGGTCGATCAGGTCAAGACCGACTATGATCGATGGAAAGCTAGAATGGACCGCCTTGCTACGGAAAAGGAGGCATCTTTGGCCAAATTATCTTTGGCAGAGGCCCAACTCCAAAGCCTTAGAGAAAAAAGTTTGGCTCAGTCCAAAAGGGTCGAAGAACCCGAAACCGGGCTTACTGAGGCCAAGGCCGAGATCTAAAAAACCAAGGTCATGGCAGACAAGTCCATAGCCATGTACCGGGCCGATGCCAAAGCTATCCAAACTCAGTTGAAGGAGGCTTCCAACCGAGAGCAGTGGCGCAGTGACTTGGAAAAGTGCCAATCCCGCAGGGAAACCTTCGAGGAGATTCATGCTCGAGGTTTTGACCTCTCCGAGGAAATTTCTCAGGCCAAAGAGCTCAAGACTGAAGCCAGACAGCTCGCCTCTTTCGATGATGATGATGATGAAACAAAGGGCAGTCGAGGCGGGTCCGGAAGTGGAGAAGACGGATATGAGGATGCCCCCAGAGAAGCTGCTCGGGAGGAAATCGGTCTTGAGAAGACTAGCCCCGATCATAGTTAGGTTATAACTTCTTTTCTTTTTTCCTTTGTAAGGCTTTGACCGACCCCTTGTATATATTTTTTGGTACAATAGAAAATTTCCTTTTGATGCCTTCATAAATTTCTCTTTCATGCCTTTGTATGTTTATTTTCTTTTGTTGAAAATTCTTATCGCTGTAGTTCAACCCCTGATCAAAATAAACCCTTAAGATTTTCGTTTTACGAGGACAAGTCCGGATGAATCTTGAGTTTTAAGATAAAGTGAACCCTTAGGTTTTCATTGAATGGTTGTTTAAGTATTTCGAGCTCACCGCTTTACCCTTTAGGTGAATCTTCGAGCTGTAGTTAACATTTATTCGAGCTCGGAATAATTGAACCCTTGGGTTCGAATCAAGTGAGAGCGAGGTCTCGAACTCTAACTGCATTGGCCCTTAGGCTCTTTAGATCGGTGTAGATCGGACCTTAGGCTCTTTATATTGGCCCTTAGACTCTTTAAGTTGTACCCATTGGGTTTTTCGAGGGCCCGATAGTCGGAACCCTATTTTCTCTTAACTCGTTTGTGTTAAGATAATTTAATACCTCTTGAGGTTTTTTTGAGCCTTTAAGTTATTCGAGGAATGATTTTATCGAAGCCCTTTTTTATTTGCTTTTGCCGAGGGTAGCCTTATTTAATTAGTTTTTCAAAGTATTTGAAGGCCTTTAGTTTATGGTGGAAGTCGGACGTCTCCGAGCCGCATTATTTCGGCCGTAGCCTTTTATGTGACCGTAGTCTTTAATATGGTTGTAGCCTTCGGGTATGTCTCTTGGACATGTTTCCCGATAATATTTCGAACTTGTTCAAAATGTTAGTCCCCGAGTGTGATGGCCTTGGCCTATATATCGAGGGGTGCCTCTTTGAGGTCTTTTGATTTCGAACTTAAATAGATCGAGTATGCAGTCCCCGAGTGTTCGATGTATGCTTGTACTTGGACCTTGAGCCATTTTCGACAAGTTTTAGTTTTGCACAATAGATAAAAATCATAAGTAAATGACTCATATAGCAGAAAATTTATTTCTAAACATGAGATGTTCGAGAAAAGAGAATGCTTCTTTGAATAATTCATGCGTACATATTTTGTTGTCGGGATTCGGCTAATCTGTATGGGCACGGTTCATTCGACTGTTTGGACCATTACAAAATTCTTCCTATCGAGACCCATTGATACTAGGTACATTTCTCGAATACATAACGTCCGAGGGTGATGCCCCCTGGTATTCGAGGTTTATTGTAAAGAAGCCTTGGATACTGTTGAATTATCCTCAGGTAGCACATAGTTGTTGCCTCGTTAAAAACCTCGCCGGAAAAACCCATTTGGGATAAAAACCAGTCTAAGGAAAAAATAGTGCAACACGTACTTTAAAACCTGAGGTTTCGATTTCTTGGATCGAATTCCTGCAATGAGTTAGTTTCGAATATTTATGTAAATGAAAGAAAAAATAAAGTCATACCTTAGCAATAGTATCGCTTGGGGAGTGATGTGTTCTAGTTGTTCGATAATGGTTCGATGTTCATTGTTCCGAGCTTGTAAGATCCTTTCCTGACTATGTCGAGGATTTGATAGGGTCATTCCTAGTTAGGAACGAGTTTCCCTTCATTAGGGTCTCGAGTGTTGATGGTGATCTTTATTAGAACTAATTCCCAGACTTTGAAGTGCCAAAGATTGGTTCTTCTATTGTAATACCTCTCGATTCGTTGTTTTTGTGCGTCCATTCGAATGAGTGCCGCTTCTTGTCTTTCATCCAACAGCTTGAGGCTGGTATTCATCGCCTTGTGTTTTGATTCCTTCGTTGTATGTCAAAACATGGCGCTGGGATCTCCGAAGTATACTACGGAAAACGGAGTTGCTCCGGTGCCGGACTTCGATGTTGCCCGATATGCCCATAGAACCTCTGGAAATTTTTCTCTCCACTTCCCTTTGGCTTCGTTTAGTCTTTTCTTCAAGTTTTGGATGATAGTCTTATTCGTTGATTCGTCCTGTCCATTCCCACTAGGGTGATAAGACGCCGATAGTATTCTCTTTATTTTGTGGTCTTTGAGGAATTTCGTAACTTTACTGCCGATGAATTGTTTACCATTATCACACACTATTTCCGTTGATATCCCGAATCGGCATGCTATGTGATCCCATATAAAATCGATCACTTCCTTTTCCCTTACCTTTTCAAAGGCCTGTGCTTCAACCCATTTAGAGAAATAGCCAGTCATAAATAATATGAACTTAGCTTTACCTGGGACCGATGGAAAAGGGCTGACGATGTCCATTACCCACTTTATGAATTTCCATGGGGATAAGACCGAGTAAAGTTGCTCGCAGGGCTGGTGTATCATCGGTGCAAACCTTTGACATTTATCTCACCTTCGAACGAACTCCTTAGAGTCCTTTTCCATGCTATCCCAATAATATCCTTCTTTGATGACCTTTCAAACCAGTGACTCGGCTCCAGAGTGGTTCCCACAAGTGCCTTCGTGGATTTCTCGTAGAACATAGTCAGTATCTCCCGGTCCCAAACATACTGCTAGTGGACCATAGAACATTCTTCTGTATAGCGTTCCATCTTCGTCTAATGTGAATCAAGCAGCTTTAGTTTGTAAGGCCCTCGATTCTTTGGGATCCGATGGTAACTTCTCGTTATTCAAATATTCGATGTATTTGTTTCTCCAGTCCCAGGTTAAGCTTGTAGAATTTATTTCAGCGTGTCCTTCCTCGATTACAGATCTCGGAAGTTAGAAAACAGTCCCCGAACTGATTTCATCTTCATCGATCGATGATCCTAAATTGGCAAGTGCATCGGGCTCAGTTTTTTGTTCTCGAGGCACATGCTGTAGAGTCCACTCTTTGAAGTGGTGCAAGGTCGCTTTGAAATTTGTCTAAGTACCTTTGCATCCTTTCCTCTCGAACTTCGAAGGTTCCGTTTACCCGGTTAACTACCAGTAGGTAGTCACATTTTGCTTCAATGACTTCCGCTCCCAAGCTTTTAGCTAGTTCGAGACCTGCAATCATAGCCTCATACTCGGCCTTGTTGTTAGTCAGTTTGGTAGTCTCAATTGATTGTCTAATAACATTGCCCGCAGGCGGTTTCAAAACAATACCGAGCCCGAACCCTTTCACATTCGAGGCACCATCCGTGAAGAGGGTCCATACCCTCGATGATGTACCTAATTTCAGCAGAAGTTCCTTTTCCACTTCAGGGACGAGGGTTGGTGAGAAGTCTGCCACGAAGTCTGCTAATATTTGAGACTTGATGGCTGTTCGGGGTTGATATTTGATATCATACCCGCCAAGCTATGTTGATACCCATTTTTTCCTATATTATTTTCAAAATGCACATATATTTTCAAAATAATGCATAAGCATCAATTAGTATTCTTCCATAATTTTCTGTAATTTTAAAGGATTTTTAATTTATTTATCTCAGCATTTATTTATCTAAATAATTACTAATTGCATCACAAATGTCCTTTTTAATTTTATTGCTTAATTTTATCATTTTATATTTTATATTTTTTATTTTTTATTAAGCTTTAATTATTCTATGCATAATTATATTTAAATCTTTAGGTTATAATTGCAATGACTTTACAATAATAGCCCATGTGTGCATATTTACTTTATTTGACATGAAAATGACTTTTTTTTATATTTTTGTAATATCAAATAACTATTTTAAATCATTTTCATACACAAATAATATTTTTTATCATTATTAACTATTTCTATAAATTATTTTTTATAAAATTAAATGGGTATTTAAAAGATATCCCCTTTCTAATTTAAATTCGGACTCCAGACCAATAACCACCCTATCCCAAAAGGAAGATGGTTGTCTCAGAAATGTCGAAATCCGATTTCGCGAGAAAAAAAGGGGGCGCGACAGCATGACGACTCTGCTGGGGATAACCCTTAGGCTCTTACCATAACAAACTTGCTTTTTGTGAATTAGTCTTTAAGCATGCTTTATTCTGTTAATACGTGCGCACCATTTCCCTTTCCCACTTTATGTGAATTTAATTGCCTATTTTCGAGCATTTATGATTTCTTTATACTATGGAAACTGACTAGTCTCTTTGTTTTCTTTCTTAAAACGTCTTTTCAATTATTAAATAACGCATTTATTATTTTCTAACGTGCAAATACGTGACAACATGCTATTTTCTGTTGCATAAATCATGCTCAACATCATATTTCACTCGTGCGTAATCAATATCATAGCAACGCTTGATGAGTGTTTGCGCTCTTCCTATATATCACCCCTTTGAATTCGGAAAGGCTTATTTGCGGTAAAACTAGTCGATCAGCGATGCAGTCGACGGTTCCGTGCCTTTCCCCCTCAAGTTGTCTGCTTGAGTGTACCAATTTAGACCTCTATAAAAACCTTACTCTGATTAATTGTACATGCATCATGGTCAAACCTAGCCCGGGTTAATATGTTGTCCACATAATAACCCTTTAAGAAAAGCCTTTTCCAAAATTCCGCCAGGGTTTCCATAATCCAACGAACGCAACCACGATATGTGACTTAATTTGGAGACATAAGTGCCAATATGCTAATCACTGATGTATAAATAGTCGAATATGGAGGGGGAAAGAGCCTAACCTTATTTGTTTTGCAGAAAATGAGGCACGAAGTCCCCAGGTTCGGCATGGTCCGTAACATACCACCATTATTTCTAGATTGGTGGGAAGATCTTTCATCAAGTGACAAAAAGCATGTGAAAAAGGTCCTGGGAAATTTTCCTTCTTTATTGGACATCTAACCGAATAATATGTTGATTGAAGCTGCCACAATGTTTTGGAATGGAGAAAGATCCGTGTTTTGCTTTGGAAACATAGAAATGACCTCTCTCTTGGAAGAAATAGGGGGATTCACTGGACTACCTTGGGACAATCCCGATTTATTGGTGCTGGAAAACCGTACCGCTAGGGGGTTCCTGAAAATGATGGGTTTGAAAAAGAATGACGATTTGGAGTGCCTGAAGAAGTCCTACATACCCTTTGACTACCTCTATGAACGATATGGTCATAGAAAATTCTATTGTATCTTCCATGATGAATTCTCTATCACTTCCTTGGGTTGTATTCACTGCAGGGTTTTTGTGTTCATCGTCTGCTTCCTGGGTATGATAGTGTTTCCGATGCAAGGGGAAAAAATTCACACAAGACTGGCCATGGTGACTAAAACCTTAATGGAGGGGATCGAGGGGAAAACATATACCATTGTCCCTATGATCATAGCAGACATATATCGGGCCTTGGACCGCTGCCAGAAGGGGTTCAAACACTTCGAGGGTTGTAATATGCTGCTACAAGTTTGGTTGTTAGAGCATCTCCAGAGAGGTCAATACCGCCAAGAGTTTCCACGAAGGCCGTGGAATGATCATATTGAATTGGTGCAGTTTTTTGATTATATCCCAGACAGGTTTGCTCAACCAGAGAGTGCTACAGAATGGGTGCAATTTTTCGACAATTTGACTGATGATCAGGTTCAATACATGTTCGAATGGTTCCTTACTGACGAGTTCATCATCAGATCTAGGGACGCTCCGCACTTGGTGTTGATCGGGTTAAGGGGCGTATACCCTTATGTTCCCATCAGGGTTATGAGACAAGCAGGCAGGAAGCAATTCATTCTGCGAGTTGCTAAAATGATTCATTACAGGGTAAATTTTCAGGATGACGACCTCCCATACAAATGTGAAGCTCAGCATATGTAGCACTCAAAGATTATTGTAGAAAAGGACACCATCGAACCATACCGATGTCACGCAGTGTATGTGCGCTTTTACCCATCATGGTTGGAAGATAGCATAGCAGGAATAGTTCAGCCGGGGATCGGTCGAGGAAACAGGGTCAAATACGAAGTTGCTGAAGCCCAAGTGAAATACAACAAACTGCGCAAAAGGGTTCATGAGTCCGAAGCCGAGCATCTGGAGCAACACAAGACAGACATGGAACTGATCAATGAATGGAGGGCAATGGCTATAAAGTCTAATGTGAGGCTGGAATATCTGGAGCAGAGTCTGATGGAGCTGGAGGAGAAGACAAGGAAGAGAGTCGTCGACTGCCAGAATGCTGAGGGAATCAAAGGAGGACATCTAGCAAGGGTATACCTGCTGCTGGGCATGCACGACCTGGGGAACCTGATCGATGGATCCAAAAGAATCAAGCCTGGGGAGGGTCCTTCTGGGACCAAGTAGATTAGGTTTATTAGCTTTTCAAATGTAATAAGGCCAAGTTCCATTAGTGACTTATCTTATTTAGCGTCGTTTTAGATTCATCTACTTTTACATTAATGAAATGAAGCAATTATTGGCACTGAAGCTCTCGAAATCAACTTGTCGCTAGGCCTAGCTTGGGCACAACGAGGCTCCCAAATTAGGACGCGAATTTACATTCCCGCACTATGTGTTTAAAATACCGCAAACATCTTTTTAGAACCCTTACTGACTCGGTTACCTTTTTTTTTCTTTTCTTTTTGATTATTCCCATTCCCCAAGGTTGGTTCACGCATACTGGCATCATCAGCTTATCATACCAGATCCAGAGGCCCTCCACCTTATCCTCTTCCAAGTATACCGAAAGGAAAAGGGAAATTTAAAAATGGACGATATGAACGGCATCAGAAAAGACAACACTGCACATGTTGAGAATGTGGAAACTTCCGATGGTCGGGGCGCCCAAGCCACAAATGATTTGGTTTTACGGCTTGAGCAGAAGATACTTGAACTACATGGTGAGCTTGAGCAGGTCCGGAACTTGGCAAATCTCTCCCTCACACTGGATGTCCCAGATGTCAACCACCCAAACACCCAGAACCCTGTACCACCTCAAAACACACCCAACAAATACCCTTAGAATCCTCCTGCACCTCACTAGTATACAATCCTTCCTCAAAATAAACATCTCCCTACTCAATACCTACAAACTACCTATCACACTCCTCATAATACCCCACAACCTATCCCCGAACCCCAGAACCACTACACCGAAACCCCTGGCATTCACCAGAACAACCCTATATACGTGGAAACCTTACCTCACTCCACTCAACCAATATTCTATACAGACGAATCCGCCAAAAAGGACATGCTCATAAAGAACATGGATGAGGATCTCAAGAAATTAACAAGCCGAGTTTAGGGTGTTGAAGGAGGTAAAGGGATTGAAGGTCTGAATTACGAGGACTTGCGCATACAGCCGGATGTGGAACTGCCGGAGGGTTACAAACCTCCCAAGTTAAAAATGTTTGATGGAACGGGTGACCCCAAGGTCCATCTGAGAACTTACTGTGAAAAGCTCATGGGGGTTGGAAAAGATGAAAGGATTCGCATGAAACTGTTTATGAGAAGCCTTACTGGAGATGCCCTGTCCTGGTACATAAGCCAGAATCCCAAGAAATGGGCTAATTGGGTGAGCATGGCGTCAGATTTCATGGACAAGTTTAGATTCAACACAGAGAATGCACCTGTTGTTTTCTATATCCAGAACCTCAAGAAGAAGCTAACTGAGACTTCCCGTGAGTATGCTACGCGATGGAGGTCAGAAGCGGCAAAAGTCAGACTGGCATTAGATGAGGAACATATGAACAAGTTCTTTGTTAGGGCGCAGGATCCACAATATTATGAAAGGTTAATGGTTATGGAGAATCATAAGTTCAACGATATCATCAAGCTCGGAGAAAGGATTGAGGAAGGTATTAAAAGTGGAACGGTGACGAATTTTGAGGCGCTGCAAGTCACGAATAAATAATTGCAATCAGGCATATTGAAAAAGAAATAAGTGGGAACAGTAATGGTTGCCCAAGGCCCGAAAACTCCATTTGTATACCAAACACCTCCACCCACATACCAACCATCACCTCCCAGATATTACCTACCTGCTACCGCCTACCATACCTATAATTCCTAACCATCCTATTATCAGTCACCTCCAACTTGTCCAAACTCCCAAAAAGCCAGGCCTAATTTTGACCGCGAACTACCCAGACAGTACACATCCATTGCTGAACCCATCAACCAGTTGTACGAAATATTGAAAGCTGCTGGTTATGTCACCCCTATTACTGCTGTGGCAATGGAGAACTCATCTTAATGGGTCAATTCAAACAAGACCTGTGCATACCATTCCGACATGGAGGGACACATTATTGATGAATGTTGCACCTTGAAAGACAAGATACAGACATTGATTGATAATAAGGTCATACAGGCAAAGAAAACTGCAACAAATGTCCGCAACAATCCCCTCCCAGATCATAGGGGTGAAGGGGTCAATGTGATAAAAAACTGATGAAGAGTGGGATCCCGAGGGATCAATTGGCTTATTCGGGAAGGCGACGATCCTAAGTAGCCTGCAGTCACACTCAATCCCATTGTGGTGCAGGTACAACCACCAGTTGAAGTCAAGATATCAACATCGGTTCCTTTTGAAGTAGAAGTAACCCCACCTGCAGCAACACCCGCTCCATTTAAGGTGGAGGTGGCCACACCTTTCACTGTAACGGTGGCATCCACACCACCCTTCAGTTCCAATGTTGTACCTTGGGATTGTGTGGCCGAGGCTAGAAGAAAAGGAAAGTCGAAGACGGAAGAATCCGGTGCTGCACAAGGGATGACCAGAACAGGAAGGGTTTATACACCTGAACATTTGGGAGAAACCAGTAAGAAAGCTTCCAGTAAACCGTCCATTATTGAGACAGGTCCAGATGACCTCTGGAGGAAAATGCAGGCAAGTGAGTACTCTGTCGTCGATCATCTGAACAAGACTCCCGCCCAGATATCTATCCTATGGTTGCTACAAAATTCTGAGGCGCATAAGAATGCTCTGATGAAGGTGTTGAATGAAGCATATGTGCCCAACAACATCACTAGTGGAGAAATGACCAATATGGTGGGGCAGGTGCTAGAAAGCCACAAAATTACTTTCCATGAGGACGAGATGCCACCTGAAGGGTTAAGTCATAATAGGGCGTTGCACATCACAGTGCAATGTGAAGATAAATTCATCGCCATAGTTTTGATAGATGGAGGATCCAGCCTCAATATTTACCCGTTGACAACTCTAAAGAGGTTGGGCAAAGGTTTACATGAGATAGGAGCAGGGACTATGAATGTGAAAGCGTTCTATGGGTCTCAAAGGGCTACCATCGGAGAAACTAATATCTGCTTGCAGATGGTGCCCACTTGGTTCAACATTGAGTTTCATGTGCTAGACATATCAGCCTCCTATAATCTCCTGTTGGGACGGCTGTGGATACATGTCGCTGGGGCTGTAGCATCTACTTTGCACCAGGCTGTGAAATTTGAATGGAACCATCAAGAAATGATCATCCATGGAGATAGGAGCAACCCCATTTACACCAGTCAGATTGTTCCGATAGTTGAAAACAGAAGGAGGTTAGGTGGAGAAACCTACCATCACATCGAGCGTGTTAATGCAATCGAAAAGGATAAGTGGTGGAGTAGCAGGATAGAGAGCCTTTTGGCATGGCAAGGGTACGAACCTAGCAGGAGGCTCGGTAAAAACCATCAGGGTATCTCCAAGCCAATATAGTTGAAACGCCATGGTACGACATTTGGCTAGGGTATCAGTACACCTGGCAGGAATACGATGATTGGTCACCACTGTGGCGTGGTCCATAATACCCTCTTGAGCAACCCGTGCCGCACTTAAGTCAGACCTTCCATCAGGTCGATATCATATGGGGATCAGAGGAAGAAGAAGCGTTGGCAGCATTGAGGAATCTGTTCTTGGAAGATGATGATATGGACTGCTCTGTGATCGTCGAGGAGGAGGAGGAGGAGGAGGAGGAGGAGGAAGGCGCTATCATCCAAGTTGTGGAGAGAGGAGCATTCCTCAAGAACTGGACTGTTAGACCATCAAGGGCCCGACGAGTCCGGGGTAGCAAAGCTGAATAACATTGTTTACTTTTTCTGAAAAAATAATTTCCACTTTTGCATTTTTTTTACATAATATTTTCAATGTTCCAAAAACGTTATTTGAGTTATTGAAAATCATCTTATCTGACGCTTTAAAATGGCTTGATGTTTTATTGTTACTACTTTTCTTTCATATCTTTATCCCTACAACATTATTATTTCCTATCTCGATGAATCGACAACTGTGACATATAATTTCATGCCCCGAACCATGTCCTGGGTGTAACACGACACTCGGTGCCTGAGTACATATGACCGAGCGAACCAATTGTATGGCTGGATCAACATGTGGAATAACTGTAAGCTAGATATAAATGTACAACATAATGATCTTCTAAGGAGTCTGACTGAAATATCATAGATGCGGAAAATACTAAAAAGTCTGCAAGTATAAACGAGTAGCCGACAAGGCTAACACATAAAAGCCTGCTAACATCTGACTGACTGGACTATAGTCTACGAAGCCTCTAAAGAATACTGAGGTGCTAACTGTTCACCGAGACAAGGTCCCCGGTATATCTTATTAATGAAAAATACTATAATGACTGAAAAAGGAAGGGGTAACGCCCCAAAAGACTGGGGCTCACCAATAGCTGATACGAGATGCCCTAGCAAGAAGAGTCGTCAACCTGTAAATCGTTACCTGCATTGTGAGATGCAGGCCCCGGGCAAAAAAGGGACATCAGTACATTTGAATTGCACTGGTATGTAAAACAACTGAAGGAAAAAATTGTAAATACTGAAACTGAAACAGATAACTGATAACTGAACTAAACATATGAAGTAAGGTTACCCTCTTCTGAATGATGAACAACCTGTTTATCTGATAAACTACGGCCTCAGGCCCTATATATATATGTGTGTGTGTGTGTGTGTGTGTGTGTGTATGTGTGCGCGCGCACGCCCACAAGCTATGGCCTCGGGCCCAAGTATACACATACGGCCTCAGGCCCAATGATGCATAAAGCATAAACTACGGCCTCAGGCCCAAATACAAGTGTTCAACATTCAGGAATTTGGAATTCATGAACTGACAATCATACTGCAAGACCTGATACTGAAATAATGAACCATATCGAGTTACATGATACTGGAATAATGAATAGGACTAGACTGAGATGTGTACTCATAATAAGTTGATTTGTCATAAATGAAACTCATAGAATATCGAATGATTATGAAACTATGCCATCTAGAGAATAGAAGTTCCACTACTATTCATGGGACTGGGCATAATTACTTTCTGAGAAAACTAGTAATAGTCATAATGAATGGGACGTAGGGAGAATCATAGACATTCCCAAACGTAAAGAGTTAGCCTCACATACCTTAACTTCTTGCTCTTGAGCGTAATACAACGTTTGTGAACCCTTTCAACTTTAATCTATAGCAATACAAGTCAAAAGGATTCCATATTAGCTATGATACTCATGTTTTGGTAACATAAGCATTTTATCAAACACTTGGTGGGAATAAAGCTTCATAGTCCTTATTAATGGTGTCTCTACACCCAATAACCCATCCTCTTTCTCCTAGATAAATTCTAAAGTCTCAAATTGTTATAATCAACATTATTCTTTGTCACCCATAAGGTAAACAACACCCTTAACCAATAATCAACAATCAACACACCAAACCTATAACGTTTCATGATTTTTTTCTCAAACCCATCAACTCATATCTCATGAATTAGGGTCTATAATTATTAAACCAATGTTAGAATCAATTAGAGGGTGAAGACATTACCTCTTTGAAGTTCAATGCCCTTGAATTTGAGTTCTAGGGTTCCTTCTCTCAACAATGATGTCTCAATCAAATATCTAATGATATGGAGGGTTTACCCATGTTAATAAGATGTTGGGAAATTAAAATTAACTTAGAATCACCATTAGAACTTAACTTGGGTGGTGGAGGGACCCTTAAGGAGTTAGGTTTTTGAGAGCTCTCCTTTCCAGAGCAAGTTTTTATGTTTTGGGGCTGTGGGGGAAAAAATAGGGCTAAAAAAATGACTCCCAAAGTCCGCCCCCGTAGGCCTGACCGCAGTCCCGACTGCGGTAAATGGCAGGAACACTGCCACATAACCGCGGTCGCGGTGATTGCATACTGTTCTGTAAAACACACATAACGTTTTATGAAAAGATCCGTTTGGGCTCCACAATATATCATTGGAAAGATATTTCAAAGGACTACAACTTTCATGTTTTGATTTTTCCAAATTTCCTTACACAATTTTCACTAAACCTCATTTAATACTGACCCTTTACAAACATCGCAGATTTTATCGAATCTTGTATACCTCACTTATCGTCTTGATTCTAAAATAACTAGTTCCACCCATACTCATACCAATAGAAATTCACATGTCCAAAATATAACCTTAATACTCCTTTAACTCATTCATACCTAAGCCGAATTTACGGGGTGTTACATATGAGACAAAGCAACAAAAGAATAGTGATTCATAAGAAGAGGATGTAATACCTGAGGATATTGTCAGAGAAGTAGAGGATTTTGGGAACAAGCCCAAGTCCAACCTGGACGAAAATGAGATAGTAAGCTTGGGAGATTCTGAAACCGTCAAGGAAACCCGCATAAGCATCCATTTGTCACCGTCATAGAAAGAGGAATACACTCGGTTCCTGAAAGAATATGAGGATATCTTTGCATGATTATATGACGATATGACTGGATTGAGCACATCCATAGTGGCCCACAAGTTGCCTACAAATCCAATGTGCCCACTGGTAAAGCAGAAACTCAGGAAATTCAAGCCAGATATGAGCCTGAAAATCAAAGAGGAAGTTACTAAGCAAATCAAAGCCAAGGTCCTCAGGGTAGTTGAATATTCAACCTGGTTATCCAACATTGTGCCTGTTCCGAAAAAGGATGGGAAAGTCAGTATCTGTGTTGATTATCGGGATCTCAACAGAGCAAGCCCAAAGGACGATTTCCCGCTGCCGAATATACATATTCTGATCGACAATTGTGCCAAGCATGGACTCCAGCCCTTTGAAGATTGCTTCACAGGTTACCATCAGATTTGAATGGACGAAGAAGACGCTGAGAAAACATCCTTCATTACACCATAATGAGTGTATTGCTACAAAATGATGACATTCGGTTTAAAGAATGCCGGGGACACCACCATGAGGTCCATGACAACCATTTTCCATGACATGATACATAAAGAGATAGAGGTGTATGTGGATGATGTCATCATTAAATCCAAGAAGGCCACATATCACATAGAATATTTGAGGAGATTCTTTGACTGATTGCGGAAGAACAACTTGAAGCTAAACCCCAGAAAGCGTGCATTCGGGGTTCCTGCCGGAAAGTTGTTGGGATTCATCATCAGTAGCCGAGGAATAGAGTTGGACCCATCAAAGGTCAAAGCCATCCAAGAATTTCCACCGCCAAAAAGCAAGAAAGACGTGTTGAGTTTCCTAATACGCCTCAACACAATCCAGAGTAATATGTGAGCCTATTTTAAAAATGCTAAAGAAGGACGCTCCAACCAGTTGGACCGAGGATTGTCAAAAGGCTTTTGACAAAATCAAGGAATACTTGTCCACACCACCAGTCTTAGTCCCGCCGGAGCCGGGTAGACCAATACTACTCTACCTTGCAGTGTTAGATGGAGATTTTGGTTGTGTCCTAGGACAACATGATGAGACAGGGAGAAAGGAACATGCCATCTATTACTTGAGTAAGAAGTTCACTCCTTATGAAGCACGATACTCTCTGCTGGAATGCACTTGCTGCGCTCTAACTTGGATAGCTCAGAAGCTAACACACTACTTCTTTGCTTATACAACGTATCTCATATGGAGAATGGATCCCTTGAAATACATCTTTCAGAAGTCCATGCCTACTGGGAAGCTGTCCAAGTGGCAAATTTTTTTGAGGGAGTTCGACATCATCTATGTAAATTAGAAGGCAGTGAAAGGACAAGCGTTGGCAGATCACTTTGCTGAAAATCCTGTGGGAGGAGAATACGAACCCCTAAAAACGTATTTTCCCGATGAAGAGGTATCCTTTGTGGGAGAAGACATTGCCGAAGCCTATGATGGTTGGAGTATGTTCTTCAACGGAGCTGCGAATTTCAAGGGAATAGGTATCAGAGCCGTTTTGGTATCAGAAACTGGTCAACATTACCCGGTGTCTGCAAAACTCAGATTCCCCTGCACTAACAACATGACAGAATACGAAGCTTGCATATTAGGACTCAATCTGACTGTTGTTATGAATGTTCATGAACTAATGGTGATCGGCGATTCAGATCTACTTGTGAACAAGGTACAAGGAGAATGGGCTACCAAGAATTCCAAGATACTACCTTACCTGCATCATGTGCAGGAAATGAAGAAGAGATTCACAAAGATAGAGTTTCGGCATGTCCCCAGAATTCAAAACAAGTTTGCTGACGCATTGGACACCTTGTCGTCAATGATAAATCATCCAGACAAGAACTTCATAGATCCCATTCCAGTAAGAATCCATAATCAGCCGGCATATTGTGCCAATGTTGAAGAGGAAATGGACGGAAAACCCTGTCCACGATATCAAAGAGTAGTTGGAGAAAGGAGAATACCTGGAGCATGCAAACCATACTCAGAAACGCACACTTCGGAGGTTGTCCAATCACTTCTTCCAAAGTGGAAGAACCCTATATATAAGAACTCCTGATCTGGGACTGTTAAGGTGTGTTGACGCAAAAGAGGCTTCTAAATTTCTCGAGGAGATACATGCTGGAACCTGCGGTCCACACATGAATGGATTTGTCTTGGCCACATACTCAGAGCCGGTTACTTTTGGATGACCATGGAAACAAACTGCATCCGGTATGTTCAAAAGTGTTTCCAATGTCAGATACATGCAGAAGTAATAAGAGTGCCGCTGAACGAGCTCAATGCAACAAGATCACCTTGGCCCTTTGCTGCTTGGGGAATGGATGTCATTGGTCCAATTGAGCCCACTGCCTCAAACAGGCACCTGTTCATTTTAGTAGCTATCGACTACTTCACTAAATGGGTTGAAGCTGCATCTTACAAAGCTGTGACCAAGAAGGTCGTTGCGGATTTTGTTCGTGACCGAATTATTTGTCGATTTGGTGTTCCAGAGTCCATCATCACTGATAATGTCGCCAATCTCAACAGTGATTTGATGAAATCCATGTGTGAAACTTTCAAAATCAAACACAAGAATTCCATAGCATACATGCCTCAAATGAACGGAGTCGTGGAAGCTGCCAACAAAAACATCAAGAAAATACTAAGGAAAATGGTAGAAAATCACAAACAATGGCACGAGAAACTACCATTCGCCTTACTGGGATACCGTACCATAGTCCGCACATCAACCGGGGCAACTCCCTATCTGCTGGTTTATGGTACTGAAGTTGTCATTCCTGCCGAAGTGGAAATTCCTTCCTTGAGAATCATACAAGAAGCCGAACTCAGTGACACAAAATGGATAAGGAGACTCTATGAACAACTAGCCCTCATAGACGGAAAGAGGATGAATGCAGTATGTCACGGACAGCTTTATCAGAACAGAATGTCCAGAGCCTTCAACAAAAGGGTAAAGCCAAGACAGTTCACACCGGGGCAACTGGTGCTGAAAAAGATCTTTCCGCATCAAGATGAAACCAAAGGGAAATTCTCTCCCAACTGGAAAGGTCCTTACATGGTTCACAGAGTAATGACAGGAGGAGCGCTCATACTCGCAGATATGGACGGGGAAATTTGGCCAAAGCCAATCAACTCAGATGTAGTAAAAAGATATTATGTGTAAATCATTTTATGCTCCTCCACATGATGTAAACTGAACTACGCTCGACCTGATTCCCTTTTAAGAGGGGATACGTAGGAATCTCTATGGGTCCGGTCACAATTCAATAATATTTCTATTTCCTCCACAATCAAAAACTGGGGCAGAATTTTGAGGAGGACCTTCAAAATTCCAAAGCAAGTTCAGCCAACTGCAGTGTATGGAGCAGTCAGAAAGGTCATATAGTTAACTGGGGCAGAATTTTGAGGAGAACCCTCAAATTTCTATGGCAGAAGAAGTCGCAATGTCTTTGATTGTGTCACAGTTACTGGTTCATCTAACTAATTTCTAAACTATATACTACTATGTCTTTTGAAAATTACGCACTCATGTTTTTGAAAAAGAAACTTTGCTCTAGCAAATGCTACCCTAATAGTTTGAATAGGATCTTCAGATAGAGTAGAGCAGAACGAGCAAGCAAAGGCACAAACCAACCTCCCCCGCAAAACTCACAATTTTTTTTTCTTTGAATGCAGGACTATATCATCATGATAAACACTGTCACAACGACACAATCACTATGCACGAAACACATTGTCAGCTAAGAATTCTTCGCTCTTACTCTTCTCTTTGCATGGGACTAAGCACTGTCCCGAAGTTTGCATAAGGCTAAGCACTGCCTTCTCTTTGCATGAGACTAAGCCCTATCTCAACACCGTCATGAGGCTAAGCCCCGCCTCTCTATTTGCATAAGGCTAAGCACTGCCTTCTCTTTGCATGAGACTAAGCCCTGTCTCAACCCCTGCCTCTCTATTTGCATAAGGCTAAGCACTGCCTTCTCTTTGCATGGGACTAAGCTCTGTCCCGAATCTTGCATAAGGCTAAGCATTGCCTTCTCCTTTCATGAGGCTAAGCCCTGCCTCTCTATTTGCATAAGGCTAATCAATGCCTCCTCTTTGCATGAGACTAAGCCCTGTCTCAACACCTGCATGAGGCTAAGGCCTACCTCCCTATTTGCATAAGGCTAAGCACTACCTTCTCTTTGCATGGGACTAAGCCCTGTCCCGAATCTTGCATAAGGCTAAGCACTACCTTCTCTTTGCATGGGACTAAGCCCTGTCCCGAATCTTGCATTAGGCTAAGTATTGACTTCTCCTTGCATGAGGCACTGCCTTCTCTTTTCATGGGACTAAGCACTGTCCCGAATTTCGCACGAGACTAAGCACTGTCTCTCTTGCATTGTTCTCTTCTCTCGGGCTAATCTCTGCCCTCAACTTCACACAAGACTAAGCTCTGTTTTGCTGCCTCTATCCATGTCTCTGCAATTCATGGGCTGAAATATCGCCAACTTGTCCGAAGGCGTCATAGTATGAAGGCATCATCCTCATATCCAGAAGGCGCCATATCATGGTCTGAGGATCTCTCAAACTTGCACATCATTATTCAAAGGCGTCATGGTTCGGAGGCACAATACATGGCCCGAGAACATCATTTCATGGCCTGCGAATCCCTTACCGCATAACTCATGGCCCAGGACGTCATGGTGTAAGGACATCATCCTCAACCGTCCAAAGACAATTTCATGGTCTGAAGGGAATTTGCATCATGTCTAAATTTACGCAAAGTTATACGCATATGCTTGCAGTACATATTTTGATTTGCAGGTGACCCAGTGAGTAACTGTTATCCCAACAGGAGCGACCCCGGTCGAGTTCCTTCATGCTATTTCAAACCTGACCGCTCACCATAACTGTTTCATCTATTCAAACCTTGATTCCACCCTTGCAACAATTTCATCGGTTTATTCCGCCGGTGGATCCAAAACTACACACGACCTGATTCCTGTAAAACCTGGGATATGTAGGCAGCTCGGGGACCAGAGTGCGGCCTATATCTCTCAGATCATTCCATTCGGTCAAAATTGGCCATCATATCTTTATCCGACAACTCTTTCATCCTTCCCGGGTAAAGAGGGGCAATTGTTGATACCAATTTTTTCCTCTAATATTTTCAAAATGCACATATATTTTCAAAATAATGCATAAGCATCAATTAGTATTTTTCCATAATTTTCTATAATTTTAAAGGATTTTTAAATGATTTATCCCAGCATTTATTTATCTAAATAATTACTAATTGCATCACAAATGTCCTTTTAATAATTTTATTTCTTAATTTATCATTTTATATTTTATATTAAGCTTTAATTATTCTATGCATAATTATATTTACATCTTTAGGTTATAATTGCAATGACTTTGCAATAATAACCCATGTGTGCATAATTACTTTATTTTATACGAAAATGACTTATTTATATTTTTTTAATATCAAATAACTATTTTAAATTATTTTCATACACAAATAGCATTTTTTATCATTTATTAACTATTTATATAAATTATTTTTTTAAAATTAAATGAGTATTTAAAAGATAGCCCCTTTCTAATTTAAATTCGACTCCAGCCCAATAACGACCCCATCCCAAAAGGAGGGTAGTTGCCCCAGAAATATCGAAACCCGATTCGCGAGGAAAAAGGGGGTGCGACAAGCTCGACGGCCCATTTGGCCAATCGACCCGATAAATCGGGCTTGTGCAAAATATTTCGAAGGGGATAAGTGGTGATTACACATATGGGATGACACTGAAAATATGACTTTAATTTTCTAGATACGCTTATTAGTGCTAGCGCCAATTTTTCTAAGTGTGGATACCTAGTTTCAACATCTCCTAAGTTTCGACTCACATAATAAACCGGAAACTACGTACCTTGTTCTTCTCGAACTAATACACCATTTACCGCTATCTCGGACACTGCCAAGTATAGGTATAGCTTCTCATCTGCCTTTGGAGTGTGGAGCAAAGGTGGGCTCGATAGGTATCGTTTCAATTCCTCCAATGCTTGCTGACATTCCGGGGTCCATGTAAAATTATTTTTCTTTTTGAGTAAGGAGAAGAACCTGTGGCTTCAATCTGATGACCTCGAAATGAACCGGCCCAGGGCAGCTATCCATCCGGTTAGCCTCTGAACAACTTTCACATTGTCCACGAAGGTGATATCCTCGATGACCTTAATCTTATCGGGGTTGATCTCGATTCTCCGATTTGACACCATGAAGCCGTTAAGCGATTCCATTTTTGGGCAGGAATCAAGGGGAAATGGGGTGACGGCGGATTAGGGTTTGAGAAGAGAAAGGGAGGGAGACGAGAGTGTTTGAGGGCGGTGGGTAGGTGGTAATGAATTAGGGTTAGGGAGGTGATTAGTTAAAAGAGGGGAGTGATTAGGAGCCGTTGATCTTCTGAGATCAACGATTAGGATTAAAGATTATAGATTATAGCCGGGTGGGTTATTTGGACGGTTATGTGTCCGGTTGGACGAGTCTGGGCATTTGGGTACTGGGCTAGTTAATTTTGTGCTGGTTAATGTATTGGGCTAGGGTAATTGGGTTAGGGTAGGTCCGAAATTAATTAGAAAAAGGGGCTACATTTTAAATACCCAATTAAATTAATAATAATTTATAAAAATAAATAATAAATAATAAAAATATCATTTTGTGCATGAAAATGATTTAAAATAATTATGTATAATATAAAAATATAAGAAGTCACTTTTCTGTGTAAATAAGGTAATTACGCATATATGTGGCTATCATTGCGAAATATTGCAATTATAGCCTAAAGATGTAAATATAATTATACATAAAAATGTTTAAAGCTTGATATGAATATAAATGGTAAAAATTAGATAATAAATCATAATGAAATTATTTTTGATGCAATTAATAATTTCTTATGTAATAAAACGCAGGAATAAATTGATTAAAAGCCTATAAAAATTATAGCAAATTATGGAAAAATACTTGTTGATGCTCATGCACTATTTTGAAGGTATATATGTATATGTGGGAAAAATTGGGTATCAAGAACTGCCCCTCTTTACCCGGGAAGGATGAAAGAGTTGTCGGGTAAAGACATGATGACCAATTTTGACCGAATAGGGAGATTTGAAAGATATGGGCCGCACTCTGATTTCTGAGCTGCCTACATATCCCTGGTTTTACAGGAATCAGGCTGTATGTAGTTCCGGATCCAACGGTGGAATAAATCGATGGAGTCATCCCAAGAACGGACAAAAGGTTCCGATTAGGATTACTTGGGATTGAAACGGTTATGGGTGAACGGTCAGGTTTGAAATAATTTGAAGGAACTGGAGCAGTATTTCTCCTGTTGGGATAACGATTACTAACTGGGTTACCTGCAAATCTACAAAAGTATACTGCGAGCACATATGTATAAAGTATTGCGTAATTAAACGTGATGCAAATTCCCTTCGGATCGTGAAGACTGTCTTTGGACGGTGAGGATGACGTCCTTAGACCATGATGTCCCGGGCCATGAGTTGTGCGATAAGGGATTCACAGGCCATTAAATGATGTTCTCGGGCCATGAAGATGGTGCCTCTGAACCATGACGCCTTCGAATAATAATGTGCAAGTTTGAGAGATCCTTAGGTAATGGCATGATGTATTCCGGCTATGAGGATGGTGCCTTCAAAATATGACGCCTTCAGATAAGTTGGCTATATTTCAGCCCATGAGGTGTAGAGACATTATGCTAGAAGAAACAAGACAGAGCTTAATCTTGTGTGAAGTTGAGGGCAGATCTTAGCCCGAGAGAGGAAAATAATGCAAGAGAGACAAAGTTTAGCCTCATGTTGGGATTTGAGACAGGGCTTAGTCTCATACAAAGAGAAGGCAATGCTTAGCCTTATGCAAATAGAGAGGCAGGACTTAGCCCCATGCAAGTGATTTGAGACATGGCTTAGCCTCATGCAAGTGATTTGAGACAGGGCTTAGTCTCATGAAAAGATAAGGCAAATCTTATCCTTATGCAAATAAAGAGGCATGTTTTAGCCTCAAGCAAGGAGAATGCAGTGCTTAGACTTATGCAAATAGAGAGGCAGGGCTTAGCCTCATGCAAGTAGAGAGGCATGGCTTAGCCTCATGCAAGTGATTTGAGACAAGTCTTTGTCTCATTCAAAGAGAAGGCAGTGCTTAGCCTCATGCAAGTAGAGAGGTAGGGCTTAGCCTCATGCAAGGAGAAGACAATGCTTAGCCTTATGCAAATAGAGAGGCAGGGCTTAGACTCATGCAAGTAGAGAGGTAAGGCTTAGCCTCATGCAAGTGATTTTAGACAGGGCTTAGTCTCATGCAAAGAGAAGGCAATGCTTAGCCTCATGCAAGTAGAGAGGCGGGGCTTAGGCTCATGCAAGGAGAAGACAATGCTTAGCCTTATACAAATAGAGAGGCAGGGCTTAGCCTCATGCAAGTAGAGAGGCAGGGCTTAGCCTCATGCAAGTAGAGAGGCAGGGCTTAGCCTCATGCAAGTGATTTGAGACAGGGCTTAGTCTCATGCAAAGAGAAGGAAGTTCTTAGCCTCATGCAAAGAGAAGGAAGTTCTTAGCCTCATGCAAGTGATTTGAGACAGGGCTTAGTCTCATGCAAGTGTAAAAGCAATAGTGAAGTATTCTTATTTAACGATGTGTTTCGTGCGTAGCGATTGTGTTGTTGAGATGATGCTTATCATGATGACATAGTCCTGCATCCAAAGAAAATTTGTGAGTTTTGCTGGGGGAGGTTGGTTCGTGTCTTTGCTTGCTCGATTTTCTCCGTTCTGTCTGAAGATCCTGTTCAAGTTACCAGGGGTAGCATTTGGCTAAAAGTAAAGTTTCTTCTCAAAAGCATGCGTGTATAGTTTTCAAAGACATAGTAATATGTAGTTTAGAAGCTAGTTAGATGAACCAGTAAATGTGACATTATTTAAGACATTGTGACTTCCTCTACCGTAGAATTTTGAGGGCCCAGTTAACTAGAGGACCTCTCTGACCGTTCCATATGTTGCGGTTGGCTGAACTTGCTTCGGAATTTTTAGGGTCCTCCTCAAAATTCTGCCCCAGTTTCTGATTGTAGGGAAAATGGAAGTTTTATTAAATTGTGACCGAACACACAGGGTTTCCTATGTATCCCCTCTTAAACGGGAGTCAGGTCGAGCGTAGTTTAATTTACATCATATGAAGAAACACAAAATGGTTTACACATAGTATCTTTTGACTGCATCTGAATTGATATGCTTCAGCCAGATTTCTCCGTCCATCTCTATGAGTATGAGCGCTTCTCCTGTCAATACTCTGTGAACCATGTAAGGAACTTTTCAGTTGGGAGAGAATTTCCCTTTTGCTTCATCTTGATGTGGAAAGACCCGTTTCAACACCAGCTGCCCCGATATGAACTGTCTTTGCTAAAATTTTCTGAGTTTCTTCTTCACTAGCGGATACATTGGATTTGTAGGTAAATTGTTAGCCACTATGGATGTGCTCAACCCTGTCATATCGTCATATGACCATGCAAATATATCCTCATATTCTTTCAGGAAGCGAGTGTATTCTTCCTTTTCTGTAGGTGACAGATGGATGCTTATGCTAGTTTCTTTGACGGTATCGAAATCTCCCAAGTTGACTATATCGGTATCGTCCAGGTTGGACTTGGGCTTGTTCTCAAAATTTTACACTTCTCCAACAATTTTCTCAGGTATTATATCCTCTTCTTCTATTTCTTTCGAATCACTCATTATGTTGCGTTGTCTCATTACATGTCACAATCATTGGTTCATCAAGATAAGAAATAATAATGCTGTAGGGATGAAGATATGAAAGAAAACAGTAATAATAAACATCAAGCCATTTAAAATGTCAAATAAAATGATTTCAATAACTCGAATAATGTTTTCAAAATGGAACACTAAAAATATTATTTAAAACAAAATGCAGAAGAGGGAATCGTTTTAAAAAATAAACAATGTTATCAGCCTTGCTACCCCGGGACTCGTCGGTCCCTTGATTGTTTAGCAATCTAGTTCTTGAGAAATGTTCCCTTCTTCACTGCCTGACTAGTGAGGCCTTCTTCCTCCTCCTCCTCCTCGACTATCACACATCAATCCATATCATCGTCTTCCAAGATCAAATTCCTCAATGCTTCCAAGGCTTCTTTTCCTCTGATCCCCATATTATATCAGCCTGATGGAAGGTCTGATTCAGGTGCAGTACAGGTTTCTCAAGAGGGTAGTATGGACCATGCCATAGCGGCGACCAATTCCGATATTCCTGCAAGGTGTACTGATATCCAAGCCCGAAGGTTGTTATATGGCGCTTCAGTTGTACTGGTTTGGAGATACCTTGAAGATTTTTACCAAACCCCTTACCAAGTTCATACCCTTTCCATGCCAATATGCTTTCTATCTTGCTACTCCACCAATTATCCTTCTCGATTGTTGTGTTAACATGCTCAATGCGATGGTAGGTTTCTCCACCTAACTCCCTTCTGTTTTCTATCACCGGAATAGTCTGACTGGTGTAAATGGTGTTGCTCCCATCTCCATGGATGATCACTTCTTGATGGTTCCATTCAAAGTTTACTTCTTGGTGCAAAGTAGACGCGAAATCTCCAGCGGCATGTATCCAAGGCCGTCCCAACAATAGATTGTAGGAGGCTGATATGTCTAGCACCTGGAATTCAACATCAAACCAGGTAGGACCCATCTGCAAGCGCAGGTTAGTTTCTCCGATTGTGGCCCTTTGAAACCCATCGAATGCCTTCACGTTCATAGTACCTGCTCGTATTTCATGTAGGCCCTTGCCCAACCTATTCAAAGTTGTCAACGGACAGATGTTGAGGCTTGACCCTCTGTCTATCAGAACCCTGCAATGAACTTATCTTCACATTGCACTGTGATGTGCAGTGCCCTATTGTGGCTTAACCCTTTAGACGGCAACTCGTCTTCATGAAAGGTAATCTTATGTCTTTACAACACTTGTCCCACCATATTAGCCATTTATCCGCTGGTAATGTTGTTGGGCACATATGCTTCATTCAGTACCTTCATGAGAGCATTCCTGTGTGCTTTGAAATTTTGTAGTAATGACAAGATGGATATCTGGGCGGGAGTATTATTTAGATGATAAACAACAGAATACTCCCTTGCTTGTACTTTTCTCCAAAGTTCATCTAGACCAGTTTCAATGACGGGTTTTTTATTGGAAGCTTGCTTACTTGTCTCTCCCAAATGCTCAGGTGTGTAAATTCTGCCTGTTCTAGTAATTCCTTGTGCAGCGGCAGACTCTTCCATATTTTCCCTTCCCTTTCTCCTATCCTCGGCAACATAATCCCAAGGTACATCATTAGAACTAAAGGGGGGGGGTGTGGATGACACCGTCACAGTGAAAGGTGTGGCCACTTCTACTTTAAACCATGTGGGTATGGCTGCAGATGGTGTCACTTCTACTTTAAAGGGAGCTGATGCGGCTACCTCAACTTCAACTAGCGGTTGTACCTGTACCACAATGGCATTGAGCCTGACTGTAGGCTTCATAGGATCATCACCTTCCCGAATAATCCTGATTAACCCCTCGGGATCCCATTCTTCATCAATTTCTATTACGTTGACTCCTTCACCCATGTGATATGGGAGGGGATTGTTATGGACATCGGGTGCGGTTTCCTTCGCCTGTATGACCTTGGTATCAATCATTGTTTGGATCTTATCTTTCAAGGTGCGACATTCATCAATAGTGTGTCCCTTCATACCGGAATGGTACGCCCATGTCTTGTTCGGGTTGACCCATTGAGATGAATATTCCATATCCACGGCGGGAATAGGGGTGATATATCCAGCAGCTTTTAATCTTTCATACAACTGGTCGATGGGTTCAGCAATAGGGGTGTATTGTTTGGGTGGTTTGCGATCAAAATTGGGCCTGGGTTTTTGATAGTTTGGACGAGCTGGAGGTGAATGCTAGTAGCTTTTTTGGGTATTATAGGTATGGTAGGCGGTAGCGGGTTGAGGATATCTAGGAGGTGAAGGCTGGTATGTGGGTGGAGGTGTTTGGTATAAAAATGGAGATTTTGGACCTTGGGCAACCATTACTGTCCCCACTTCTTTCTTCTTTGATATGCCACCTGATTGTAGTGCTTTCTTCGTGGCCTGCAGTGCCTCGAAATTTGTCACTATTCCACTTTTGATACCTTCCTCGATCCTTTATCCGATCTTGATGATATCGGAGAACTTGTGATTCTCGATTGCTGTTAACCTTTCGTAATATTGTGGATCCTGAGCCCTGAAAAAGAACTTGTTGATCTGCTCTTAATCTAATACTGGCCTGACCTTTGCTGCTTCCGAACTCCACCGAGTAGCATACTCTCGGAAAGGGGCTTCTTCTTGAGATTCTGGATATAGAAGACATCCAGTGCATTTTTCGTGTTGAATATGAATCTATCCATGAAGTCTGACGCGATGCTTACCCAATTATCCCATTTCTTGGGATTTTGACTTATGTACCAAGATAGAGCGTCTCCAGTAAGGCTTCTCATGAACATCTTCATGTGATCCTTTTCGTCCTTTCCAACCCCTATGAGCTTGTCACAGTAAGTTCTCAAATGAACCTTTAGGTCACACGCTCCATCAAACATTTCGAACTTAGGAGGTTTGTAACCCTCCGGTAGTTCCACATCTGGCTGAATGCACAAATCCTCGTAATTCAGACCTTTGATTCCTTTTCCTCCTTCAACACCCTGAACTCGGCTTGCGAGTTTCTTGAGCTCCTCTGCCATGTTCTTAATGAGCAGGTCCTTCTTGGCGGATTTTGGTGTATATGATATTGGTTGAGTAGAGTGGGTAAGGTTTCCATGTATATGGGGTTGTTTTGGTGAATGCAGAAGTTTGGGTATAGTAGTGATCATTGGTTGAATTTTGGGGATCGGGTATAGGCTGTGGGGTATTCTGAGGAGTGTGGTAAGTGGTTTGCGGATATTGAGTCGGGAGATGCTGATGTTGAGGCGGCGTAGGTAAGGGTATAGGATTTTGAGGAGGGGTTTTATATTGTTGGGGTGTGGGAGGATTCATCAGGTGTTGGTTAGGTGTGTTCTAAGGAGGTACTAGGTTTTGGGTATTTGGATGGTTGATATCCGGGACATTTAGTGTGAGGGGGAGGTTTTCCAAGTTACAGACCTGCTCAAGCTCACCTTGTAGTTCAATTATCTTCTTTTCAATCCGCAAAACCAATTCATTTGGTGTCAGAGTACTCCGACTATCAGAAGTTTCCACATTCTCAGCATGTGCGGTGTTGTCGCCACTCATATTATCCATCTTAGGTTTCCTTTTGCCTTTTGGTACACTTGGAGGAGGAGGAGTTGGAGGGCCTCTGGATCTGGTATGGTAAGATGATGATGCCAGTATGCGTGAACCAACCTTGGGGAATAGGAATAATCAAAAAGAAAAAAAAAAAAAAGTAACCAAGTTAGTGAGAATTTCGGAAAAACGTTTGCAGTATTTAAACACATATTGCGGGAATGTAAATTCGCGTCCTAATTTAGGAGCCTCGTTGTTCCCGAGGTAGACTTAGCGACAAGTAGATTTGGAGAAATTTAATGCCAATAATTGCCTCATTTCATTAATTTAATAAATAAGACGAATCTAAAATAACACAATAAGATAAATCACTAATGGCACTTGGCCTTATTACACTCAAAAATCAAGAACAAGTAAACCTAATCTACTTGGTCCCAGAAGAACCTTCTCCAGGCCTGATTCTCTTGGCTTCATTGATCAGGTTCCCCAGGTCGTGCATGTCCAGCAATAGGTATGACCTTTCTAGATGTCCTCCTTCTCTACCCTCAGCATTTTGGCAGTCTACGACTCTTTTCCTCATCTTCCCTTCCAACTCCATCAGACCCTGCTCCATATATTCTTGCCTTTCATTCAACATAGTAGCCATTTCCCTCCGTTCATTGATTAGTTCCATATCAGTCTTGTGTTGTTCCAGGTGCTCGGCCTCGGACTCACGAACCCTTTTGTGCAGTCTGTTATATTTCACCTTTGCTTAAGTATTCCTCGACCGACCCCCAGCTTGACTATTCCCGCTATGGTGTCTTTCAACCATGATGGGTAAAAGTGCACATGACTTGCGTGATATCGGACTGGCTCGATGATGTCCCTTTCCACAACAATCTTCAGGTGCCACATATGTTGAGCTTCACATTTGTATGGGATGTCGTCAACTTGAAAATCCGCCCTGTATTGACTCATTTTGGAGACTCGCGGTATGACTTGCTTTATCCCAGCTTGTCTCATGACCCTGATAGGAACATAGGGGTGTATGCCCCTTAACCCGATCAACACCAAGTGCGGAACATCCCTAGATCTGATGATGAACTCACTAGTGGGGAACCATTCAAACATCCATTGAACTTGGTCCTCAGTCAAGTTGTCAAAAAATTGCACCCATTATGTAGCATTCTCCGATTGAGCAAACCTGTCTGGGATAAAGGTCATTCTCTTGGGGTGATGAAGAGCTATGTGATCATTCCACGGCCTTCGTGGAAACTCTTGGAGGTATTGACCTCTCTGGAGATGTTCTAGCAACCAAATTTGTAGTAGCAAATTACAACCCTCGAAGTATATGCACCCTTTCTGGCAGCGATCTAAGGCCTGATATATGTCTGCTATAATCATAGGGACAATAGTGTATGTTTGCCCCTCAATTCCCTCCATTAAGGCTTTGGTTACCATGGCCATTCTGGTGTGAATTCTGTCTATTTTTTTGGAACACTATCATACCCAAGAAGTAGGCGATGAACACGAAAACTCTGCGATGAATCCAACCCAAGGAAGTGATGGAGAACTCGTCATGAAAGATACGATAAGATTTGTTTTAACCGTATCGTTCATAAAGGAAGTCGAAGAGTATGTAGGACTTCTTCAAACACACCAAGTCGTCATTCTTTCTTAAACCCATCATTTTCAAAAACCCTTTGGGAGTGTGATTTTTCAGCATCAATGAACCGTGACTGTCCCAAGGTAGTCCGGCAAATCCCCCTATTTCCTCCAAAAGAGGGGTCATTTCTATGTTGCTAAAATGGAATACGGCCCTTTATCCGTCCCAGAACATAGTAGCAACTTCGATCAACATGTTGTTTGGTTGGATATCTAATAAGGAAGGTAGGTTTCCAAGGACTCTTTCAGATGGTTTTTATCGCTTGACGGAAGGTCTTCCCACCAATCCAGCAACAACGGTGGTATGTTACTAGACCATGCCAAACCTGGGGACTTCGTGCCTCATTTTCTGCAATACAAATAAGGTTAGACCCTTTCCCCCTCCGGATTCGACTATTTATACATTAATGATTAGCATATTGGCACTTATTTCTCCAAATTAATGCACAGATAGTGGTTGGGTCCGTTGGGATTATGGAAACCCCGGTGGACTTTGGACAAGGATTTTCTTAAAGGTTTGTTATGAGGACAACATATTAACCCAGGCTAAATTTGACCATGATTCATGTACAGTTATAATCAGAGTAAGGTTTCTATAGAGGTCTAGACTGGTACCCTCAAGCAGACAACTTGAGGGGGAAAGGCACGAAATCGTCGACTGCGCCTCTGATCGACTAATTTTACCAATAAGCCTTTCCGAATTCAAAGGGTGATATATAGGAAGAACGCAAACACTCATCAAGTGTTGCTATGGTTTTAATTATGTACGAGTGGAATATGATGTTGAGCATGATTTAAGCAAACCAAAAATAGCACGTTGTCATGTATTTGCATGATGAGAAAAAATGATAAATGCGGTATTTAATAATTGTAAAGGCGTTAAGAAAGGAAAACAAGGAAAAAATTCAATTTCCACAGTAAAGAGTAATAAAAGAGGAAAGAGAAATCGTAAATGACTAAAGACACACAAATAAATTCACATAAAGTGGGAAAGGGAAGGGGTATGCAAGTATTTAACGGAATAATAAAGACATGCATGAGGACTAATTCACAAAATCAGGTTCATTATGGTAAGAGCCTAAAAATATCCCCAGCAGAGTCACCATGCTGTCGCGCCCCCTTTTTCTTGCGAAATCGGGTTTCGACATTTTTTGGGAGAACTCCTCTTTTTGGGATGTAAAAGGAATTGGAAGATTCGCCACCAAATGGATTAAGGTGTGTTAGGTCATCTAGATCAATTAACTCATATAACCAGTTTACATCACTAGAGATCGGGTAAGGGCTCAAATTACCTTGAGGGGAAGGTGTTAGGCACCCCTCGAGGTCCACAACGGTGGGTTTCGGCCGAACTTAAATTAAGCGAATTAGTCTTAAAAAAAGGAAGGAAAACAATTTGGACAAATACAAGATTCAAATTTATTTTAAACGGGAGTATGGGGGGGGGGGTACTAAGTTTTTTAGCCTATAGGATCATTCCATGCAATACTTTGTAACTCTCTCAAGTCGGGGTGTTACTCATAGCATTAGCGCACATACTATCATCTCCTTACTACCCAATTACTATCTTTAAGTTGTTACCTAAGCGTTCTAGTAGATTCTAGCACGTTCCTTATGCGTGCACTACCCGTCCCTTGCCTATGGCCCTGGAGGTATTAGGACCTCTATTTGAGATAGTTCTAGACCAACCTATGTTACTTAAAAATGTGAAATCTAGGCGACAAACAAAAACAAATAGGACTTTCAGATAAAGAACAAGTATGGGCTCGTATTGACCTCCACACATAGACAACAAAAGCACGCAATTGAATCAGCAAACTTTATTAACTTTGGGATCCTATAGGCAGGATATCTATGTGAGAAAACAGAGTGCAAAGATAGTTTTTTTGTAAAGGCGATCAGTAAGACCTATTTGTTTGACTACTGATTTTATTCAGCATGAACCTTGGCACTTCAGGCAGTAATATGTCACAATTATAAACCTAGAATCATTATTCAGTCCTACAAATATATTGCCTAAGTGATTGACAATAGTGATTGAATTCAGAATCGATCGACAGAATACTATAGGCATGATTTCTACAAGCTTATTAATTATAGACCTATAGACATGATTTCTAAGTGTGGCACTGATTTTAACTTATAAAGACGAGTTTTATTTCTTTTCCAATCCTATAGGCATGCTTTCTAATTGTTGAATTGACTTAAACCTTATAGGCATGATTTCTAAATGCTGAAACTGATTTTAGTCCTATAGACATGATATCTATTAATTGAATTTATTTAAACCCTATAGGCAGGATCTCTAAGTTTAAAACTGATTTTTAGTCCTATAGGCATGATATCTATTAATTGAATTTATTTAAACCCTATAGGCAGGATCTCTAAGTTTAAAACTGATTTTTAGTCCTATAGGCATGATATCTATTAACCGAATATGGGCAGAATTTAAACAGATTGCCAGAAAAGATAATTATCTCAAGCAACAAAGTCCTATAGGCATGACTGCTAATGCATATTTGTTGAAAACATGTATAGATCTTATGAACATGATTTCTAATGTACAGAATTAAACGAAAGTCCTATAAGCAGGATCTCTAGTTTGCAAATGTAAAACACAGAATCAAAATGATCATGAAAGTCCTATAGGCAGAATTTCTAAACACAGTATAGTACTCACACAGTTTAATCAGCATAATTAAATCCTATAGGCAGGATTTCTACCCAGTTTTAACAAAAGATATAAGTAACCCCCCCTCCCCCCAGCTTCACTAAATATTCTCAAATCTGTTATTACAACCCAGAATATCAAATGAATTACATAATGGTAATAGTTACACTATAGAGAGCCTTCATAGGCCCAACTAAACCTGGGGACCGGGCCTTCCACCATAACAACAACACAGTGATTCCTCCACAGTCCATTGGAAATAGGTTTTCAGTGTGTCAAAGTTCCCAAGGGCCTCAGGTACCCCGGGAAATGCTCACACTAGAACCACACATTCATAAAACAATTCATAAGATATTGGAAAACCAGCCCCCAGTGTGTTAGAATTAAGAGGAGTCTCATGTAGACCCTAGGCAGTGCTCACACTGGGGTGGTTGAGAACCTAAGGGACTAGAAGTGGGGTTTTAAAATCAGTACATGAAAGGGAGAAGGGGAATGTTTTAAAATAGTTTGATTTCAGAAGAAAGGAAGTTTAGAACACAGAGTTGCAGGCAAAACTGCACCAAGAAGCAAACAAAGTTCTTACTTAACACATAATTCAAATAAGTTGAAGTGTAGTTAAGCTAAATACTCATGCTAGTACTTAAGACAATCATGTCTTAATCACATAAACAATTAGGCAGAAACAGTTAAAATGGCTGGATACATGAATTAAGCAGTCAAGGCACATGAGTTAAGCAATAAACTAATTGATTACATGTTAATAGTATCTTGAGGAATGCAAAGTTCAGAACCGGTGTGCGATTAGTACATGAAACAAATTAAACCTTACGCTAACTTATGAGAGGATTCATATTATTCAAAACAACTTAATCCTGAATTAACAGTGTTACTAGATGGGATCATAGAATCATGTAAAGGACAGAATCATACTGGGAATTAAAGCATGCTAGTCGAGCAAAGCATTAGAATGAAATTACAAAGGGTTCAGGCATACCAGTTAAGTGAGAAAGCAAGTAAATATGCCACAACCGATAAACTCCAGAACCACTTGGCCTTGGCTTTCAGCCGGCCAAAACCAGAGACACTTAGCACATAAATCAGAATAAGAGAGCCTAAGTTTTTAGCGAGAATCTGAGAGTTCAAGTCTGTCTAAGGGGAGAGGGAGAAGGATTTAAATAACACTAAATTAAGCGGACAAATAAGGTAATAAGTCAATCCTACATAATTAAGGAATGAAAATAATTCCATGAGCAATTTAAGTCGGAGTTCACTCAATTAGCAGAACATAACAACATAAAATCAGGCAAGTACTACTTAAATTAGGGAAAGTATTATACAGAGTCAATCAATATTCAAATGCCGAGTCAAATAAGGTAAGGGAATAATGAGAACAGGTAAATTGAACCAAAAAGGAAATATCAGTACCATACAAAAAAGGAAAGACTAAAACCTCAGTAAAAGATTTCAAAACCCTAATTTGGGGTAAACCATAAAATCAGCGGAGAAAACAAGGATAAAAGTTACATGTTTCGTTGAATGAACATAGACGGGAACATATTCACATAATCAAACAGATCGGGCCCTAAATAGAAGGTTCGAAACCCTAATTTAAGGTAAGATATAAAAATCGATAAAGTCAGAAGTAAAGAATCAAATGTTTTCAGTAAAAAAATGAGTATAGACAGAGAGTTGTTAAAGAAAAACATTGAACCAAATCTAGTTCGATTAAAGAGGGTTAAAACCCTAGTTTTAGGTAAGTAAAAGATTTAATGAAAAAATAGGCCGATTAATGAGTAACAAAGTGAATATAGACGAAGAATAACATTAAAACAAACTAAAATTGAATTAAATCTGGTTCGAATCAAAGATCTAAAAATCCTAACTGAAAGATACGAAAATATTCGTACTCACAGAGGTTAGGATGAACACATACGGGAATAACCAACAGATAAGAAGTTTTGAACCAGATTTGGTTCGAATCTCTCAAGATCTGCTTGCCATTTGAGGCACGGAAGCCAATAACACCAAATATGAGTACCTGATAAAGAAATAGGACCAAATATGGTAAGGAATCGTTAAGTGATTCCATTTCTAGGCAGGAATCAAGGGGAAATGGGGTGACGACGGATTAGGATTTAAGAAGAGAAAGGGAGGGAGACAAGAGTGTTTGAAGGTGGCGGGTAGGTGGTAAATGAATTAGGGTTAGGGAGGTGATTAATTAAAAGGGGGGAGTGATTAGGAGCCGTTGATCTTCTAGGATTAGAGATTATGGACGGGTGGGTTATTTGGACGTGTATGGGTCTGGTTGGACGGGTCTGGGCATTTGGGTACTGGGATAGTTAATGTTTTTGGCTGGTTAATGTATTGGGCTAGGGTAGGTCCGAAATTAATTAGAAAAAGGGGTTATATTTTAAATACTCAATTAAATTTATAAAATAATTTATAAAAATAAATAATAAATAATAAAAATGTCATATGTGCATGAAAATAATTTAAAATAATTACTTAGCATTATAAAATATAAAAAGTCACTTTTCTGTGTAAATAAAGTAATTACGCATATATGTGGCTATCATTGTGAAATATTGTAATTATAGCCTAAAGATGTAAATATAATTATACATAAAAATGTTTAAAGCTTGATATGAATATAAATGGTAAAAATTAGATAATAAATCATAATGAAATTATTTTTGATGCAATTAATAATTTTTTATATAATAAACGCAGGAATAAATTTATTAATCTATAAAAATTATAGAAAATTATGGAAAAATACTTGTAGATGCTCATGCATTATTTTGAAGGTATATATGTATTTTAGAAAATATATGTGGGAAAAATTGGGTACATATATGTGTGTGTATATATATATATATATATATGAAACTCTTATCACTACTCATTTAAAATGATAATTTTTTATACTTTGTATATATTTTAATTTACCTGCCAAACATCTTCTTTAATTCCTTAACTCCTTTTTTACTCAAATACTAATTGCATACAAATGGGATGGATAAAATAGAATTGTTTTCCAAGATATGAACTTTTGGCTCAACAATTTTGATAGTATATTGTTTTTAGGCGTACAACATAATACAAAACATATTTATCTACGAGCCATTGGGATCCACACTGGTATTTGCACAAGAAGTACATAAATATAGTATGAGTACGACTGACTCCATATACTTTGTAAGTGCCGAGTGTAATCTCGACGAAGCAGTGACGAAGCTATGACAAGTCACTCACAAATTAGATCAAGCCATGCAAAAGCGAAGACTGGAATGTCCGAAATTGCGAACATTTCTTCGCAAATGCGAAGATTACCTTGCCCAATCCCCCATCGCAATTGCAAGCTCAACTTTGCAAAAGCGGAGTTTGCATTTGCGAATAGGTCATCACAAACACAAGACCTTCAGCCCACACCAGAACTGAAGCACATCAGCAGTCTTCAAACTTACCAAACTCATCTGTAGCACCTCCGAAACTCACCCGAGCCCCTCGGGCTCCAAGTCAATCATGCACACAAGTGTAATACCATCATATAAACTTGCTTGTGCGATCAAAACACCAAAATAACATCAAACAACAAGAATCCATCATCAAAACTCATGATTTTAAAAAGGAAACTCAAGCGTAGCTAGAAATAGAACCAAGCGTCCGATTCCTATCAAACAAACTCGAAATTTTACCAAATCTTGCAGACAAGATTCAAATAGAAAAACGGACCTATTTCAAGTCCCAAAACTAAAATTCAAACCTGATAACTATAAAGTCAACCTACAGTCAATCATAGAAAATTTCCAAACTTTTAAATTGCTTATTTTCGGCAAAACAAGTCAAATCAGCCTAGGGACCTCCGAATGCGACTAAGGAGAAAGCATAACATAAATAATAAAGGAAAGTCGTTATTATTATTATTACGCGGCGCCTTATTGAGATTCCTTGGAAGGGCGACGTAAGGCTAAACAACTGATGTCAGTGCAGCTGCTGTCCGCCAACTGAGGTCCCCTCTGTACGCTAGACGAGATTGTCAGTGTCGTACGGGAAAATCGATGTCAAGAATAACTGAGAGAACAGTAAGGAGAATTGAAAGAAAGGTTGATTGCATAAATGAAAGTTATTACAAAAAGAAGGCAATGCGGTGTCGAGGGGGAGAGACACCAGTACAGAGAATTGCTTGCTAGAAAGTTTTGATTGCTTGATTCCCCCTAATAATGCTTAAAAAAAATAAACCAAAGCTACATGACTTGACCTAATTAAGCTAGAGGAACATAATGAAATTACATGGAATAAAACTACTCTATATTAATAATGAAAAGGACTTAGTTTCCTACAAGGTAGAAACATGTCCGTTGTCAGCAACTTTGTCTCTGGCATCACGATCTGCGCGCGCGGCATTGTCTGCACGCGCGGCGCTGTTGGCAGCTGCTTGTGGCTGGGCGCTAGCGAGGGATATCTGTGGGGCGACAGAGGCAAATGCGCTCTTGTCACTTGGCGCAGCCAAGACCACGAGGCCGTCCGTGGCGCTAAGCGTTGAGGGGCTTGCCAGGACGCCACAGGGCGCGTCCAAGGGGTCATGGGACATGGCTGAAAAGCCGCCCATGACATTATACATGCCACAAGATATTTTAAATGAGAATTATGACTCGTATTTGTCGAATGCAATTTATAAGTCACATTTATTTATTGAATATGATTTATATTTGCTAATAGACATACATAAGTTTTTTTCGCATTCTCGATTCCCTGTTGGAATCTTATTCATTGCTTATATATTTCTTTTCCTAAAATTGTAGCTCTTATTTATATTTTTCCAATGGAGAATNTATATATATATATATATATATATATATATATATATATATATATATATATATATATATATATATATATATATATATATATTGAGAGAGAGAATTGTATAGGGTAAAATATGCTATGACACGTAGTCGTCCAAAAAAGGGACACGTGCAACCCAAGATGGGGAGATGGCCAAAGACCGAAGACAATTTTTTCATTTGTCACCCGAAAGAACAACGCTCATAAAGATGTGACAAATGCTCTTCGCCGGTAATATTTAATAGAGAATATTCCAAGACATTAAGAGCATTATCGGTTACAGAGAATTTGGCATTTATATTTACCGTTACATCTTCATCAATGTCCCTCATAAAATTGACATTAAAGAAGGGCACGATCCTAGGATCTCCTTCCATAGACATAGCTATATAGTGAGCTCAATTATCATTATAAAGGACACGAATTTTCTGGTAAACTTACGTTACATTCTATACAAAACTAAATATCATTTTATCCTCTTACTTTTCGATTTCGTTATTGTTATGTCCGATAACTCTGTTCCCAAAACTACTTTCTAATTCTTTGATTATTTTATTATTTCATGATCAAACTAATTTATTTGTCTGGCGAACTTTTCTTGGATACAAAAGGTCGAAATCATACCAGTATCCAAAAGGTTGATTAAGATCTGGGAAGTGAAGCTAAGAAAGAAGTAAAATGGAAACATTTACAAGCAAAAGACAAAAAAGAATGACTCACACGCTATCACTGAATTTGGGGTAAAGTTTGTAGGCTTTCTTTAGAGCCAATTTCAAGTCCAATTTGTCTTTCATGTCCATGGGTGATTGGGCGCATAAAGAAATTTTAATTGCTTGATTATTGCTGCTGGGAGTTCGCATCGAAAATTTAAAGACGTGATTGGCAATATGAAAATTACACTTGAACTTGAAAACTCATTCGGGTTTTGAAAATGGGATTGTCTGCTTGAGCTACAATTTGGTTACTGTACTGATAAAATCGAAAGCAGCTATTTGTTTGATAACTGAGAAAAGAAATATTGGGCCTTAAAGTTTTTCGAGCTTTATCACTATAGCTCCTGAGATTCGAAGTGGTGGAAGAACCTGGTTTGGGAGATTAATTAATTTGTCGCTGAAAGTAGTTGGGTTTTTAGTATACGTAGGTCGGGTTGGTTCGGATTTTTTAATTACCAAACCAAATCAATATTGTTGGGTTTTTAAATTTATAAAGCAAAGCAAACCAAGCAAAACCAATAAAGTCGGGTTTTTCATGCTCGATTTTTCTCGGGCTTTTCAATTTTTTTCGGGTTTTCAGGTTTTTTCCTGATAGTCTTAATAGCACAAAATATATAACTTGTGCTCCAAATATTTATTTTAGTCTTAATAGGATACAACTATATAATGTATTTTCCAAGAAAAAAAATATAAAAATATGAGATGAGTCATAACATTGTACTAAAATATTCAATAACATAGATAATAAAACCGCACAATGAAAATATTACTAATTAATACACCAAAAATAAACTAACATAATCTAAAAAATATTATATATGTCGTGCTAAAATAAGTACAACTAATAAGTACTATTAATTACACAACTAAGCATAAAAAAAAAGCTAGGTTATACATTTTCATTATAAATCAATGCAAAACTAAAAAATAGATATCCAACACTATTATCATTCCTAGTGTTGAATTGAATTTCCTTTATTAGCATTAATATTGATTTGAACTTTATTTGACTTAGTACCTTTATGGGCGATAAAATTTATTGGACCATTCAAGAATGTTAAGTCCAAACTTTAAATAATACTTTTAAAGATAAAACTGTGAATAAGTTTAAGATATATTTATAAATTATATTACAATAAAAAAGTATATAAATGTAACGTCGAGTTGGTTTGATTTCGGTTTGACTTTTTTTTAGTTAAAACCAAACCAAATTACAATCGATTTTTTTCACAGTTTGACTCGGATTATCGAATTAATGCAGTTTATCGGTTTTCTTTGTACACCTCAAATTTTAACACTGATTGAAAATATTAATTTGGTGCGTAGAAGAAAGAGAAGGATGAAAAGAAAAATAAAGAGAATTTAGAGGGAAATGGGTTGGGTATGGTTCAAGTTAAGGGGTGGGTTTGTAACGTGATATTTTAAAATTGGGGATGGGTTATTGGATTTTTAGGTTATCACGTGTCTTTCGTCAAAATTAGGGGCAAATCGGTACAAAAGTATGATAGTAGGGATATAATTAACTAAATACTCAAATAAAGGGTATATTAAACCTATTTCAAATAGTATAGAGATATATTTAACCATTTTCCGTATTTAATTGTTGCATCCTCATTTTATTAACAACATGACTTGTTGGGATTCACTTAATATAAAAGTTCATTCTTATTTAAGGAGAAAGAAAACAAAAAATATATATGAAACTCTTACCGTTATTCATTTAAAATGATAATTTGATACTTTTAATATATTTAATGTACGTGCCAAAATCTTTTTTAATTCTTTAAAACTCTATTTAGTCAAACACTAATTGTTTGACCAAAAAGTATTAATTTTTTTTGTTAAACCAATTAAATAAGATGAAGATAGGTAAATCCTAGTTAAATATAATAAATCCTAGATCCGTGATAATTAGATGTTGATGATATGAGACCGCATTCAAGGCTATTAAATAACTAGGGGATATTCAATGATTGTAAATGAGTGAGGAAATAATGGTAAGCAATAAATATGATAAATGACAATAAATATAAATAGGAGGAAAGATTCACCCAAATATTAAATGATGTGGATGATTCCTCCTTCTGACAACAACGTGCGATAACCAAATATGAAAATGGACAAGGTGTTCTTGGATCATTTGAGTGAAAAGATAAAATCAATCACATTGGTAAGACAAGCCTTTTGTATTATCTCTCAAGAATCAACTTCTTACAAGTGTTCTTATCAGAAAAGTGAAGATCCCCCTTTTGTTCCCTATCTCTTACTATTTATAAGGAATATTCCTAGGAAACCCTAAAAAGTATGACCAGGGGAATATTCACTTGAATATTCCTTTTGGTAATTCCAAGACTATCCTAGTTGTTACTACTATGCTTATCTTCTCGACCTCAATCTTGATATCTTTCTTGGTGACTCCTCGCTATTGGGCCCTGCTCGACCTCGGCCATACCCTCTACACTTGTTCATTCACATTCGCTGAACTTGGTCGGATTTTGACCCATACAACTAGTCACTCCGCTTATTGAGGTCTTCTTCTGGTCGACCTCAGTGAGCGGACTTTATCAACAACAGTTTTGGAGAAATCCCAACATGCCGGCTGAGCAGGAATGATTATCATCGAGATGGTGATGTGGCGTTCTGAGGATCGTGGTCAATGAAGTAGGTGAGGGATGATGTCATGGACACATGCATCATCATTGCGCCTCTTCCCTATACACAATATCGTTTCATGAGCCTCTGTTGCTTCGATTCTAGGGCCACTGACGGTTATTTGCACCGGACGCCCCGGTTGTCTATAAATAAGGGGAGAAAGGCTTCCCAACGAAGCTTCTGCATTCTCTAGTTTTCTTGTTCCTCTGCACTTTGCTTCTTCTTCTTCTTCCTGTGTCCTTGCTCCCTGCAGCTTCAGCCGCCACCACCTTCCCTTTATTTCCGGCTCCACCGCATACACATCATCGGAAAATGACTGATGTGACTCTCAACACTGATACGGTCTTTGACCGCACTCCATTATCGGTGGCCATGCCTTCCGGTGGTGGTGAACCTACGGTTATGGAGGACGAAAGCTTCCCCACTCTGGAGGAGTTCGTTCCCCGTAACCCAACATCCAGGTCCAACTTCTCTAAGGAACCCGTTCAGGACCTCGAGCCGATGAGGTCCGAGATGGAGTTGAAGCATATTTCCTCCCTTAGATACAAATTACACATTCCTACTTATGTTGACATCGTTCCGGCTGGGGACGACGTGATACAAGTTTACCGGCTTGGGTATTGTGTATTCTATGCCTACCGTTCCTAGTGTGATACTCCCTTCCTTTTCCCTTATTGGCGGAGGATTTCTGCCGCTACTACGGCGTCTGCCCTGCATATCTCTCCCCTTACCTTTACAAGGTATTCCTCATGCTGCTGAAGTTCGCGGAGCTAGCCGGCTGCGGAAGTCTCCATATGTCACCTGCTGCATCTTTTTGCGTCGAGCTTCTACAGGGGCACAATGATTCACTTTCTCCACCGCGGAACCAAAGGGCTGGTGGCGGTAATGGACGACAAGGTAAATCGCTGGTTTTGGTTTAATTATTTCTTTGTTAAGACCGAGCATGTGGTGGCGAATCCAAGCGGGTTTCTGAGCAGTGGAATTTTGCTCGTAAGTATTTTGTCATTTGAAGTACCCTCACTCACTTTTCTTCGTGTTTCACGTTTCGTGACTTGTTTTTTTTGTAGCTGAGAGACATTCGCCTTCTCTAGTCGCCTATATCAGCGACTGGGTTACCCGCATCCTGCCCCACACTGTGGGGATTCGTGATTGGGCGTCCTTCAATAAGAGGTTTGGACCAAGCCCTACCGGTAAGTTAGATTCCGAATTTGTAGTCATTTCTCCCTTGTTATAGCCTATTTTTGTTTGTTTTATGGTTCTCTTTTTGTGTTAGGTCGAAGGGCGTCCAAGAAGGCGAAGGCTCCCATTCCTGCATTCCGCCAGGCAGTTGCCTCGGTTGGGATGCAGTTTGTACTGGCTGAGTCTATTTGGAACACCTCCTCCGAGACTCCGGTGTTGAGAGAACCCAAGCGGTAAACGACTGTTCCACCAGCGGAGACTCTGGCCTTCCCGGTGCTTCACCTGGCGGATGAGTTTTCTCTCGACGAAGAGGAGATGATGCCGCTGAAAAGGAGAAGAGTAGAGGTTGTGCCTGCGCCAGAGCGACCAATCATTCTAGACGTGGAGTCGGAAGACCGCTCAGTCGCAAAGACTGTTCCTCAGCCAGAGATTGCCGCAGAAGAGAGGCCTTTAGAGCAATGGAGGCCGCCACGGAAGGGGGACACCCAAGTACCGTTGAGGTCGGCTCATCGTCTTTCGGTGGGAGAGGCAAAAATATGGTCATGGAAGACGATCGGTCCGGCTTTGACATTGACCCCGAGGAAGTGCAGACCTTCGAGGAGAGGTTCACTCGAGTAGAAGTAAGGAACGAAGGGTCTACTCGAAATATTATCATCCCGGTGGACTTCAACCTGTTGGTCAATTCAGAACGGGTGGTTCCAGATTTGGATCCTTTGTGCACGGACCCAGAAAATAGGACACTGCAGACGTGGAAGGATGCAGACTTGTCACTGGGCATTTCCGGGATGGCCCTGCGGGTAAGTTTCTTTTCCATGCATTAATTTCATTCTTTCTTCACGTAATTTGCCTTTGTTGATCTTCCTTCTTTTGTTTCAGACTCTCATTTTGGAGATTGAGAGCGCCAGTTGTGAAGAGAAGAGGGTGGCTCTCTATAAGAGGATGGAATCCAAATATAAGGAATATCGTACCAAGCACCGAGCAGGTCAGCATCCTCGGCGAGGATGGTCAATTCCAGACTCTCCGGGACGAGCTGAAGCAAAACGGTGAGGAGTTGAGGGAGAAGGATGGTGAGCTTGTGAGGGCTATTTGCAGGTGCAGCATGATGAGGGGACGTTGAGGGCCAAAGATGACGAGCTCGAGGTAACCAAGGGGATAATGGCCGAGAACGTTAATCTCCAGGCTTAGGTAGCATCCTTACGGGTCGAGCTTAAGTAGAGTGATGCCAGAGCTAATGGCTTGAGGGGCGAGTTGGCCACCAAAGCTGAGGAGTTGGAGATAGTTGAGAGATCCAGAATGGATGTTGTGGCGGAGGTGGCTACACTAGAGGGTACCCTCCACGTCTTCAGGTCCGAGCGGGCTAGGGAAGATGAATCGTCGGCGCTTAAAGAAGCGAGGCTTGAAGAGCGGATAGGAGGTTTGGAGGCATAGGTCTTAGATATGAACGAGAAAATTGCCGCCCTGAAGGCTGAGAAGGCGCAGCAGTAGGCCCAACTGTCTATCTCTCATGCTTCCACTTATCCTAGTGTGTCACGGGACTTATACGAGAAGTGGGTTCATGAGAGGCCCAACTTGATATATACAGGGATATAATGCTAACCGGGAAGGCCTCTGAGGCGGAATTCGGTCGAATAACCAAGGGGTTGAGCTAGTCGAGCTCGAGGTAACCAAGGGGTGAAATCGTGTTAAGGCACGTGCAGCTCGTGATGCATGTGGCTACGACCCTGGCATGCCCGGCATGGATTATGAGGATGACTTTGACGGGCTCGAGCCGGGTGCTTGGTATTGACGATGAGTACTCCGATGACAAGGGCGATGGTGTCGAGGGCGATGGTGGAGTTGCGGCCAAGTAGTGTGCTTGTATGCTTGTCTTTGTATTTTTTGTTCTTTTTTGTTTTGCGGGCACTTGCTCGGCTCCTGTAATGATGACTTTTTGGAATGATAATACTTTTGTTGCCTGTTCTTGAACTGCTTATTTTATTTTTGAATATTTTTCTCGGTTGACTTCCCTGGTCACGATTTCACCTAGATCGACCATAGGTTGAGCTAGTTTGAGGTTTGAATGTTGATTTGTAATTTTACTCAAATGAGGTAGAATCATAAGGTGATTCGATCAAAGTTGGATGTCAACCTATAAATTAACTCGAACGAGGTCGAATCGTAAGTTGATTCGAGCGAGGTCGAATCGTAAGTTGATTCGAGCAAGGTCGAATCATAAGTCGCTTCGAGCGAGGTCGAATCATAAGTCGCTTCAAGCGAGGTCGAATGTATACTTGAAGAATAATTCGAATGAGGTCGAATGTAAGTCGATTCGAACGAGGTCGAATGTAGACTTGAAAAATAATTCGAACAAGGTTGAATGTAAGTCGATTCGTACGAGGTCGAATGTAGACTTGGAAAACTATTCGAATGGGGTCGAATGTAAGTCGATTCAAGCGAGGTCAAATGTAGACTTGGAAAATTATTCTAACGGGTCGAATGTAAGTCGATTCGAATGAGGTCGAATGTAGACTTGGAAAATTATTCGAACGGGGTCGAATGTATATTTCCTGTGTTGGAGTAATATGTAAAGTTGGTGGAGGCATGTAGGAACATCATATGTTTGCATATATTGCTTTGTTTATACATTCATTGGAGAGGTTTACATGTTTCTACTCAGTTCGTACATACATTCGAGAAGTCCCACTCTATCTATTCCCTTCATTGGTCGACCTGGCAAAGTAGTTGAGAGGTCGAGCAATGAACTTAACACTTAAACTTTGATATGCCCTCTTCGTCGCCTCGTTAAAAATCTCTCTGAGAAAACCCAACTGGGACAAAATTCAGATGAGGGAAAAAGAGTACGACTTCGGAGACATCTCTCTTTAGAAATTGAAGTATTTGAGGTGGGCGACGTTCCAATTATTTGGCAGTAGTTTTCCTTCCATTGTTTCTAGCTGGAACGTCCCTTTGCTTACAACCGCCATGATTTTGTATGGGCCGTCCCAATTGGTTCCTAGTTTGCCTTCTCGTGGGTCCTTGCTCGCTTGTGTTTTGGCTTTGAGTACATAGTCCTAGAATTTGAGTGGCCTGACTTTCGCTTTTTGTTGTAGTATTGTTCTCCCTATTGTTGTTAAACTATCATTTTTATGTAGGCCATGTCTCTCTACTCTTCCGCTTCGTCGAGGTCTTGCCTTCTGCTTTCGTTGTTGCTTGTCCCGCTCTCGTTTGAGTACCTTAGTGTTATTTATCTTTTTCAATATCACACAAGAGGGGGTGATTTGTGTGGTGACCAATTTTTGCGTGCAATAGTTATAGAAGGACCAGATTCTTCTATGTGTTCCAACTCCTGCAGTTTGCGGAATAATAATTGCAGAAAATAAAGGAACATAGCAATTTTACATGGAAAACACCTGGCTCAAAAGGTGAAAAAACCACGACCTACTTCCCAGTAGGATTTTCCCAAACTCTTCACTAAATTAATGAGCCAAACAACATTTACAAAATAAACTCTTTTGTAAACCTAAGGACTAACTCTAATCCCCTTGTGGAAAACTAGCCTCTAGCTATTTGCGACAAGCTTCAAGTTAACTCTAACTTGACTACTGAGTACCTATTACAATTTCTTCTAGATAAATCTGAAAGATACACTTTGTAATCACCTACTATAAATAACTAGATTAAAAGACAACAGATGGAACTGGTTCTTCTAGCTAGTTCAAGTAGCTTCAGAATCGCACAGGAAATTCTCACACGAACTGCTTACAAAATTGCTTTGGTAATTTTGTTCTCAATTCTTGTTTTGCTTCTATGTTTGTGCGCACCTGTTCAATAAGAACACTTGACAATATATATGATCAGTAGAAAAGGAGATATACTAGAATTCAGATGCAACTCTTCCTTGGTGGAAGAGTTCTAGTTGATCTCAACTCCCTAGATCCTCTTCTATCTTGATTCTGTCCTTACTGAATAAGGAGTCCATCTCCCTATCAATTTGCAACCTTTTCGATCAGGAGATATATCTTCATATCACTGATTGTGTTTATCTCCTGTTTGTGATCACCTCACGCGCCATTAACTCTGCATGTCTATGTCTCCAGTGATGGACCTGGTTCAACTTTGAGTTCATTTGTCAATCTTCAAAACCATTCAGCTTCTCGATCCAACAAATTTCCCCTTTTTTATGATGACAAACTCTGTGCTTAGGCCTGTAATCACTTTAATCCAACATTGACACTTTTTATAGTATTAAGCATTTATCATAAAGAACCAGGTTCATTAGGTTATAAATACCAAAATTTTCAATACATATAGCACATCTTCCCCCTTTTGGCATCATTAAAAAGTTGCAAAGTGTTAGAATTACCAGATTTATAATAATTACTCATGGCCACTGAGGCTACTGGAAGTAGAAACATGGATTAATCATCAATAGTAAACCAAGGATGTAAATTATCAAGGAAAGTGAGACAAAATGGGTAAGAGAAAAAATAACACAATTCATTGATAAGAGCATAGTTTAGGCACTAAACACATAAAGAAATAAAAGCAGTTACAGTCATGAGCAAAAGATAGCAAAGAAAATCCCGAACTGGGCCATAGAGGGGTGAGGGACGGCACTGGACACCTAAGGCTGGGAAAGGGTGGAGGTTGGGTTCTTTGCTTGGAGAAGAGAGAGCATTTGTTGAAGAATCCCTTCATTCTTCTCCGTTTCATTTGCCAGTTCATCTCTGAGAACATCCCGCTCAGCCTCAGCCTCTTTAGGGCGGTCTTCAGGCGAAGGATTTCAGCATCCTTAACCCCACCTTCATGCACAAGCGCCCTGACCTTGCTATTCACAGGCGTTTTCCTTGATGAACCAGGTTCATCGTCAAGAACATTCACAACATAGTCGCATGTCAGAAGCGTGTTCTTCCCTAAATGGTCCTTGACAGTGGCCATTTCTGCTTTCTTCATGGGCACTTTGTAGTGAGCCAACACAGTCGTTAGGATGAACCCATATGGGATAGCATAAGCCTTGGAGCCATTTACCACCCTGTCCAGCAACTGAATAATGAAAGAGGGCCAGTTGCTTTGCCTTCCACTGTCCAGGCACTCCATGAGGGTTAAATAAATATAGTTTGCTATGTGACTTCTCTCTTGCCCGGGCATTATGCATTTTTTGACAAACTCAAAAACCACTTTGTGTTGAGGTTTCATCTTTATTTTGAACACAGCCTTTGGTTCCACTTCTTCAGCATTATCACTGAACCTACTAGTGATTTGCAGTGTAGAAGGAAGGTCATCCAAGCTGGGCCACCTCTGCCTTATATAATCATCATATCCCTCAGCGGGAATCCCAAGAATCTCACCCAGCTCCTTGGCATCAAAGGAGATATTAAGCCCATTTACCTGACTGGAGACCTTGCCATCCTTGACCTCTGCATTTTCCATGAACTCGACAATCTCACTCCTGGCCAGCCTGCCATCTAGTTGAAGGACCATGTCCTTCTATCCCTGCACGTCCAGAGTGTACACAAGGTAAATCATGCCGGATTCTTCAAAGATCCTTCAGCAACCTTTCCTTCAGTATCGTGCACTTCCCAAATTTTTTCAATGTGTCTATCTCTCCACCAGGCTCCTCTGCATCTTCACCACTCCACTCATCATCATCATCAAAGTGAACCTTCTCTGATTTCTTTGTGGACCTAGTTCTCCTAGCAACAGTCAAGGGTGTAGTAGACATAGATGCTGAATTCTTAGAAGAAGTCTTGGCCTTCTTTGGTTTGGGTGTCTCAATCTCAACTTCTGCCATTTGTTCCTCTTGATGGACCAGGTCTATCTCCTCATTATCAACAGCCTCTGCGGGCTCAAACACTTTTGCCTTCCCCTTTTCAGCTTTCTTTCTCCTACTATCCCTCAAATATTTCTGCAACTCTTCTTCACTCTGCCTAATTGCACTCATTGTAGTGCGACCTCTAGGAATGGAAGCATCGTCAGAGGGAGTGGCTTTTATCTTCTTACTTTCCACTGGAAGTGCAGATTTCTTGGTCTTTGGTGTCCTCTTCTTTTTGGGTTTATAGCTCTCCCCTAATTTTCTCATAGATCAACCAAAGTTTCTTCAATGGATGAACCAGGTTTGTTGGTTGTATGTTGAAGATTTTCCATCCCCTCTGCATCCTCTCTAGAATTACTTTCCCCTAAATCCTTGGCACCTTCTTCAACTGGGACAGTTCCACAAATTGCCAATGGAGTGCCTCCTTCCCCTGTTCCCCTCACAATACTTCTTTCTCCCTATCTCTCAATTTATTTCACAAATTTATTTTTAGTGCCTCTTCTTCTCCTATCAGGAATCTCCACATCCACTACAGACCCAATTAAAACAAACCTATTTTCAGAAGTGACTAGCTCAAACCCAATTTTAGATGTTAATTGTTCAGAATCAGAAGAACCAGTTGCTTCCCCCTCAGTGGCGGACTTGAAAAAGTCATTGGAGTTCTCAGATTCTTGGGTCTGGCTAGCTTGAAGCTTTGCGTTCAATTTCCTAGCTAGAGATCCAGAGGCCACCGTCTTTTTGGCGAGCATTTTCACACGAGGGGTGGTGATATGTGATTGAGATGGAGTGGAAGAATTTGATTGAGATGGGGTGGAACCAGTATCTTTAAGCGTGATACTGTAGTCAGGTGTGGTTGAGGAGGATGAAGCAGGAGGTGGAGTGTTAGCCATGGTGATGGTTTTTGTTAAAGAAAATCAGGATCAAGGTGTTTGAGTAGAAGGTTGAAAGGGTTTCGACAATTATGGCTTTAGGAGAAAAAAAGTGAAGGATTAGAGAAGTGATGATGAGTTTGTAAAGCCTTGGTTAATAAATACAAAACGGATGTAATTTTGGTCAAGTGGGAGTCTAATCGGTTCAGGAGTGTCAGGTGATAAGTGACGGTTATGACTCCCCTATAATCTAGGCCATTTTAATTTGATTGGACTCTTTGGAACGGGTTCGAATTTGGGATAGGTACTAGATTTTGTAAAAGCTTATTATAGATAGAGTCCTGCTCATGAGTAACTATTGATATTTCAATATGTGTATAGTGATGAGCACATACCTTGTCTGTCAGATGAACCAACAACGATGAACCATGTTCGTCTTGTTAGAATCTCTTGATTAAGCCTCAATTTACAAAAATAGAAAAACAGCATTAGTAACCAAGGATTCATATTAACACATGGCAAGAGAGTATGCCTTCTAAGGCATGAGACTGAGAAACGATTATTCTGATTATTTACACCTTTCAGAATTCCTAGCCAAAAAAAAATTCCTCCTTTTTTTTCATTTTTTTTTTGAATTGGTTCAATTAGGTGATCTTAATCATCCAAAATTCTAANGTCAGTAACACAGAATTCAATAGAGATCATTCCCTTCTCATAGTTGTCTCTTAGGAAATGGTGTCTAACATCTATGTGCTTTGTTCTTTTATGATGGACGGGGTTCTTTGTCATACTAATAGCACTAGTGTTATCACAGAAGATAGGAACGTATCCAACCTCTATGTCAAAGTCCATTAGTTGTTGCTTAATCCATAGTAACTGAGCACAACATGAGGCTGCAGCCACGTACTCAGCCTCAGCAGTAGATAGAGTTACTGAATTCTGTTTCTTAGTGGCCCAAGACACAAGACATGAGCCCAAAAAGTTTGCCATACCTGAGGTGCTCTTTCTATCTACCAAGAAGCCTGCATAGTCAGCATCAGCATATCCCACAAGATCAAAATTACTACCTTTGGGGTACCAAAGACATAGGTAAGTGGTGCCTTAGATATCTCAGGGTTCTCTTCACTGCAGTTAAATGGGATTCCTTGGGATTTGCCTGAAATCTTGCAAAAAGCCCTACGCTGAAAACAATGTCAGGTCTACTGGAAGTAAGGTATAATAATGACCCAATCATCCCTCTATACAACTTTTGATCAACAGATGAACCAGGTTCATCTACATCTAGTTTTTTGGCTGTTGCAATGGGAGTGTCAATTTCCTTTGAGTCTTTCATTTTAAATCTTTTAAGAAATTCTTTCACATATTTTTTCTGATGGATCAAAGTTCCATTTGAATTTTGTTTAATTTCTAATCCTAAAAAGAAGTTAAGCTCATCCATCATGCTCATTTCAAATTCACTCCCTATTAGTTTAGCAAATTATTTACTTAGCTTTTCAGAAGTTTCCCCAAAGATTATGTCATCTACATATATCTGCACTACCAAGAGATCTTTACCTTTTTTCTTCAAGAATAAGGTGCTATCAATTTTACCTCTCTTGTAGTCATGTTCCAGCAGGAATTTTGAAAGCCTTTCACACCATGCCCTTGGAGCTTGCTTGAGTCCATACAGTGCTTTGTCAAGCTTGTACATATGATCAGGATTCTCCTTGTTTTCAAACCACGGAGGCTGCTTTACAAACACTTCTTCCTTGAGATAGCCATTCAGGAAGGCACTCTTGACATCCATCTGGTGAAGGGTGAATTTCATGTAAGCAGCAAAGGCTATGAGGAGCCTAATTGCTTCCAACCTTTCCACAGGAGCAAAGGTTTCATCATAGTCTATTCCTTCCTCCTGACTGTATCCTTGAACCATCAATCTTGCCTTGTTTCTTGTAACTGTTCCATCTTCATCAAGTTTATTTCTGAATACCCACTTTGTGCCAATCACTAATCTATCAAAGGGTCTAGGTACCGGATGCCAAACTTGACTCCTCTAAAATTGGTTGAGTTCTTCTTGCATTGCATTTACCCAATCTACGTCCTGCAAAGCTTCAGCAATATTTTTAGGTTCAATCAGGATAGAAAAGCATCAAACGCACACATATTTTTCAAAGAGGATCTGGTTCTGATTCCAGATGTTGGATTAGTTATAATGTTTTCAATGAGGTGTGAGCTTTGATATCTGTGTGGTTTTACAACCAACTGGGTATTTCTTGAAGATCCTACAATGTCTTGTTGTTGAGGAACAGGATCACAAACAGGTTCAATGAGGTTTGGAAATTAGTTTGTTGCTCAGTTCCCCCTGGCATGTTGCCTGGGATGGATGAACATGTTCTATCACTTGTTCCTTCCTCTAGTGTTGCTCCAGCTTGGTCTGAGTTTCTGACCAGTCCAATTTCTTCATCTTCTTGTTCCTGTCTCTTAGAGAGAATGTTAGTTTCATCAAAAACAACATGCACACTCTCTTCAACACACATAGTTCTTTTGTTATACACTTTATAAGCCTTACTATGTGAAGAATATCCCAAGAATGCTCCCCCATCACTTCTGGGATCAAACTTACCTAGGGAGTCTTTGCCATTGTTGTGCACAAAGCACTTACAGCCAAAAGCCCTAAGATGGGATATATTGGGATTTCTCCCTTTAAGTAACTCATAGGGAGTTTTCTCTATAAGTGGTCTAGTCATGCACCTATTTATGATGTAGCATACAATGTTTATTGCTTCTGCCCAGAAGCTATGAAGTAGTTTACTAGTGAAAAACATGGTTCTAGCCATATCTTCAAGTGTTCTGTTCTTTCTTTCAACAACTCCATTTTGTTGTGGATTTCTAGGGGCAAAAAATTTATGATCTATGCCATGTTCATCACAACATTCAGCAAACTTTGCATTTTCAAATTCAGTTCCATGATCAGATCTTATTGATGCAAGTTGACTTCCTAACTGTTTTTGGGTTCTTCTAACAAAAGTAGTAACCATATCAAATTCTTCATGTTTAGATGTTAGGAACAATGTCCAGGTAAATCTATATTAGTCATCAACAAGCACCATTACATATCTTTTACCACCTCTGCTTAATGTTCTCATAGGACCGCATAGATCCATATGAACCAGTTCCAACGTCCTGGTGGTACTTATTACTTTCTTGCTTTTGAAAGAGGACCTTAATTACTTCCCCCTTGCACATCCTCACAAACTTTATCTTCCTTGAACTTAATGTTAAGGAGACCTATCACTAGGTCCTTGGATACTAGTTTGTTGAGTTGATTTAGACCTGCATGTCCAAGTATTTTGTGCCAAAGGAGGGGATCAATGCCCAACACACTCAAACAAGTTAATTCATTTTTTGATAGTGTGGACAGGTCTATGATATAGATATTATTCCTCGTTTTCCCTGCAAAATAATCTTGTCAGTGATAAGATTAATCACAAAACATTTTATAGAAGTGAATGCAACCAGGTTACCTCTGTCACACAGTTGTGACACACTGATTAGGCTACATTTCAAGCCATCTATCAAGTAAACGTTCTCAATGGAACGTGTGTCATCCTTACCTACCTTACCAACCCCAATAATTTCACCTTTCTTCCCATTTCCAAAGGAGACATTTCCTCCTTTGAGGTTTTCAAGTGAAAGGAACTGTTCCTTGTTCCGTGTCATGTGCTTTGAGAAGCCACTATCCAAGTACCATATTTGACTGCTCCCTTTCACTTGAACCTACAAAAGAAAATCATGGGTTAGTCTTAACAACCCAAACTAGTTTGGGTCTTTTTCTATGAGAAAAAGGATGAATTAAGCTTCTTCTGGCCCAATTTGGCAGCCAATTTTTCTTTCGAACAAAACTTTTATTCCTTTGACTGGCCTGCTCTTTTGCATTGTATTCAATTTTATAGTGACCAGTCTTACCACAGTGGGTGCAGATTTTGTTCTCAGGAAGTGTGAGGTACTTACTTTTGGGATCCCATTTAGGCAGTTGACTCCCAAAGCCAAGTCCTCTTCTGTTGCTACTATAATTTTCTTGAAGCCATGTCAAGGCATCAAAAGATTTATTCCATTTGCATGTTCGATCCAGTTCATGTTTGACCTTTACAAGTTCCTCTTTTAGCAATATTATCTGCTCATCTTTATTATACAACTCATCCTTTAGTCTGCCTACATTTTCTTCTAACATGAGTTGAGAGTTGTCAGCTGTCTTCTTGCTAGTTCCTAGTTTCAGTTTTTTCGTTTGAGCTTTCTCCCCAAGCAGCAACCATAGTTTTCGTTGATATTTTGTTTTTCTTAGGATGAACCATTTCCTTATTACGGTTCCTTCACTCAGATCTTTCCTTTTTCCATTCCACTTCTCACTGAGGACAGTTCTTGATGTGATGATCAGTTTTTCCACACTTGTAGCATCCCTCGTTGGTGGGTTTTTCTGGAGCCTTTGTCTTGTTGTAGTTTCCACCTCTTGAGAAGTCCTTTTTTCTAATGAAATAGTTTCTAAATTCCATGGCCATCTCATCTTCCTCCAGGTCTTCTCCCTCGGTGATTCTTAATGCCAGACTTCTATCCTTCTTGGGAGCATCCATCTTCATTGTCTGCCTTCTAAGTTCGTAAACAGTGAGATTTCCAATTAGCTCATCCAACCTGAGGGTTGCCATGTTCTTGGATTCCTGAATAGCAATGATCTTACTTTCCCAAGATATTGGCAACACCCTTGTCAAAAATTTTTCAACTTTGTCTTCTTCAAGAATAGTCCTTCCAAGAGATTTTAGTTCATTTGTCAGAGTAGTGAACCTAGTGTACATCTCTTGGATGGTCTCTACTTCCTTCATAGAGAAATTATCATATTGAGAATATAGTAATATACCTCTGGATCTTTTCACTTGTGCAGTTCCCTCATGAGCCACTTGCAAAGTGTCCCAAATTTCCTTGGCAGTGGCGCAACTTTGAGTTCTGTTGTACTCATCTGGACCAAGTCCACACACGAGCCACTTCTTGGCCTTGGAATTCTTTTCCCAATTTCTTAAGTCTTCAGTAGTGCAGTCAGCTCTTGTCTTTGGCACATCTACTCCTTCAGCAGTCTTCTTCATGGTGGCCACAGGACCGTCAGTGACTCTGTCCCATAGTTCATAGTCTTCTCCAATTAAGTGATCTTTCATCCTGTTTTTTCACCAGGAGTAGTACTGGCCATTGAAGAGTGGTGGCCTAGAAGTTGATTTTCCTTCCAAGTTCTAGATGGTGCACTCATCTTGATCTTTTCCTAAGGTGTTAGCTTCTTCAAGGATAACCTGCTCTGATACCAATTATTATNGCGTGCAGTAGTTATAGAAGGACCAGGTTCTTCTATGTGTTCCAACTCCTACAGTTTGCGAAATAATAATTGCAGAAAATAAAGGAACACGACAACTTTACGTGGAAAACACCTGGCTCAAAAGGTGAAAAAAACACGACCTACTTCCCAGTAGGATTTTCCCAAACTCTTCACTATATCAATGAGCCAAACAACATTTACAAAATAAACTCTTTTGTAAACCTAAGGGCTAACTCTAATCCCCTTGTGGCAAACTAGCCTCTAGCTATTTGCGACAAGCTTCAAGTTAACTCTAACTTGAATACTTAGTACCTATTACAATTGCTTCTAGATAAAGCTGAAAAATACACTTTGTAATCACCTACTACAAATAAACTAGATTAAAAGACAACAGATGGAGCTGGTTCGTCTAGCTGGTTCAAGTAGCTTCAGAATCGCACAGGAAGTTCTCACACGAACTGCTTACAAAATTGATTTGGTAATTTTGTTCTCAATTCTTGTTTTGCTTCTATGTTTGTGCGCACCTGTTCAATAAGAACACGTGACAATATATAGGATCAGTAGAAACGGAGATATACTAGAATTCGGATGCAACTCTTCCTTGGTGGAAGATTTCTAGTTGATCTCAATTCCCTAGATCCTCTTCTATCTTGATTCTGTCCTTACTGAATAGGGAGTCCATCTCCCTATCAATTTGCAACCTTTTTGATTAGGAGATATATCTTCAGATCACTGATTGTGTTTATCTCCTGTTTGTGATCACCTCATGTGCCATTAACTCTGCATGTCTATGTCTCCAGTGATGGACCTGGTTCAACTCTTAGTTCATTTGTCAATCTTCAAAACCATTCAACTTCTTGATCCAACACTTAGTCTTGGTTTACCGATTCCAACTGGTATTATTGCATTAGTCCCATAGACTAGTGAATATGGTGTTTCTCATGTGCTTGTTTTCGGTCTGGTGCGGTATGCCCATAGCACTTCCGGTAGTAATTTCGGCCACAGTCCCTTGGCATTCTCGAGCTTCTTTTTCATGATGTCCAATATTGTTTTGTTGGAGGACTCCACCTGGCCGTTGCCTGCGGGATGATATGGAATGGAGAGTATTCTCTTGATGTTCCATTTTTCGAAGAAGTCGGCGGTCTTTTTCCTTGTGAACTGGGGTCCGTTGTCGCAACTGATTTCTTTGGGGATGCTGAAGCGGCATATGACGTTTCTCCATATGAATGTGATAACTTCCTGCTCGTGTATTTGGGGGAATGCATCTGCTTCTACCCACTTGGAAAAATAGCCAGTCAAAACTAAAAGATATAGTACATTACCTCGTCCCGCTGGGAGGGGTCCGACGATGTCCATTCCTCATTTGATGAAAGGCCAAGGCGAGGTCACTGAGTGGAGGTGCTCGCCTGCTTGGTGGCTCATGGGGGCATATTTTTGGCATTTCTCACACCTTCTGATTAAGTCGGCGTCTTCCTTTTTCATTGTGGGCCAATAGTAGCCTGCCTATATGAGGCATCTGACGAGAGCTCGATTGCTGGTATGAGCTCCGCAATGGCCTTCGTGTACTTCTTCAAGGATGCACCACGTTTGGTTTGGTCCTAAGCATTTTTCTAGGGGACCGCCAAACATTCTTTTGTACAAGTCATTATTGAAGATGTTGTACCTAGCCGTTTGCATTCGAAGCTTCTTGGCTTCATTTTTATCGGGTGGGAGCACTCCGTCCTGCAAATATGAGATAATATGATTGTGCCAGTCCCAAGTCATGTTTATAGTTCGTACCTCGATTTGATCTATTGATGAATGGAGGAGAGTGACCACGTTATCTTTTCCGGTTATGTTCCTGGTAGCTGCCGCCAATTTGTCGAGGTCGTCTGCCTCGATGTTCTGCGCTTGAGGTATCTGGTCGAGCTGGCACTCATCGAACTCGGGCAGCATCTTGTGGATCTCGATGTGATATTTTTTAGCCTTTTTCTTTGATTTGGAAAGTCCCCTAAGACTTGATTGATGACGAGTTGTGAGTAACATCGGAGGACGACCCGTCGTACTCCGTATTTGAGGGCCAGTTTTAATCCTGCAATCATGGCCTCATACTAGGCCTCATTGTTAGTTATATCAGGACACCGTATAGACCGAGGAATTACATCACCTGTCGGGACCTAGAGTACGAGTCCAAGTCCAGATCTTGACGCGTTGGAGGCGCCATTGATGTATAGAATCCATAGGTCGGGCAACTCGGGGGAAGTACTAGTGGCTTCCCTTTCGACCTCGGGCATTATTTTAGCGCTGAAGTCGGTAACGAAGTCAGTGATTACTTGTGACTTTATCATTGCTCGCGAGTGATATATTATATCGTGCTCGCTTAATTCAATGGCCCATTTAGCCAACCTACCTGACAGCTCGGGTTTATATAGGATACTTTTCAGGGGACAGGTCATGACCACCGAGATGGGGTGGCATTGGAAATAAGGTCTAAGCTTTCGTGAAGCTACGACTAAAGCCAGGGCCAATTTTTCGAAGTGAAGGTACCTCATTTCGGTGTCGACCAAAGTTTTGCTAATGTAATAGATTGGAGACTGTGTACCTTTGTTTTCATGAACCAATACTGAGCTCACTGCAACGCCGAACACGGCTAGGTAGATTAGGAAGCATTCTTCAGGTTCTCTTGGCAAGCAGCGGGGGCGAGGACAAGTATGTTTTCAATTATCTTAGGGCGTTGACGCACTCGAAATTCCATTGGAGTCCGTTGCCCTTCTTGAGTACGCCGAAGAATTCATGGCACCTATAAGAGGATCTTGATATAAACCTCGATAGGGAGGCTATACGGCCAGATAGATTTTTCACCTACTTCTTGCTGGTCAAATTTTTAGGTATTCCCTCTATAGCCTTGATTTGTGCGGGGTTAACCTCGATGCCTCTCTACGACACCAAAAAGCCTAGGAACTTCCCTGAGGTCACACCGAAGGCGTATTTCTCGGGATTCAGCTTCATGCCATACCACCTAAGTATGTTGAAGGCTTCCCTCATATGGTCGATGTGATCTTTTTTTCTTTTCGACTTGACCAACATGTCGTCTATGTATACTTCCAATGTTTTGCCGAGCTGCTCTTTGAACATTGTGGTTACTAGCCTCTGATAGGTTGGCCCTGCATTTTTCAGTCCGAACAACATGACTCTGTAGCAGTACGTCCCTTGGTAGGTGATAAAAGTGGTTTTTTCTCGGTCTTCCTCCTCCATGAGGATTTGGTTGTAACCTGAGTAGGCGTCCAAGAAACTTAACAGCTTGTGTCCCACTGTTGCGTCGATGTTCTGATCAATGTGAGGCAACGGGAATGAATCTTTTGGGCATGCATTGTTCAAATTTGTGAAGTCCACGCACATGCGCCATTTACCATTTTTCTTTTTCACCATGACCACGTTGGCGACCCATTGGGGGTAATTTGATTCCCTGATAGAATCGTTTGCGAGCAATCTTTCCACCTCTTCGCGGACGACATCATTTATTGCGGCATTGATTTTCTTCTGATCTACCGTACCGGCGGGTAGAGTGGGTAGACATTCATCTTGTGTGTTTCTATTTCCTTCGGTATGCCTGACATATCTACATGGGAGAAGGCAAACAAGTCAGCGTTGTCAGTTAAAAATTTATGGAATGTACCTGTTTCTTTGAGTTTGTAGCCGATGTAAGCTTTTTAGTTGTGGTCGCCTTTATCCAGCTGAAGGGATCGAGGTCTTCTACGGTTTCTCCCATGTCTTCCATGACATCGGGGTCTTTGATGACGTCTCTTTGTTCGTCACCGTCTGGCCCCGACCTCATTAATTGCTAAGCCTCTGCGCCTTTGCCTTTCAACTGTTGAGCAGTCTTAGGCGATGCGATAGCATTCTTGGGTTGTGTGCTGATCGCCGCAAATACTGAATACTCCCCACGGGGTGGGAAACTTGATAACCAGATACAGACTGGATGGGATGGCCCTCATGGCGTGTATCCAGGGCCGTCATACGATGGCGTTGTACGTTGTGTCTTGATTCATGATGTGAAACATTGTTTCCAGGGTAACACCACCAGCCAGAACTGGCAGTGTGTTCTCTCCGGAGGTCCGCTCAACTGCATTATTATTAAAACTTGTTAGTGTATGCAGCGTGGTACTATCTTATCCTTGAGTCTCATCTGTGCAAGAACTCTAGGGTGGATAATACATGCGCCACTTCTGTCATCTACCATAATCCATTTTACATCGGTGTCTGAAATTCGTAAAGTAATAACAAGAGCATCATAGTGAGGAAAGGTCAAACTGTGGTTATCCGACTTATCGAAGATGATAGTTTCTTCGAGGTCGTCATACAGTTAGTGGGTGATTGACCGATTCAGCTTGTGGGTGGTTGTGAATTCCACGTGATTGATCATTGCAACGTCGCCTCCGCCGATAATCATCTGCATGGTTCGGGTTGGGAAGGGTGGTCTTGGGGGGCCTTGATGTTGTTCCCACCCACGGGCAAAATTGGCTCTTCCTCAGTCGCTCATCAGCTCCTTCAAATGCCCTTGGTGGAACACTCTTTCCTCAAGACGATATAGTCCTCGTTCTTATGGCCTCGCTCATGATGGAATGCACAGAGGGCATTCGACTTTCTGGTATTTGGGTCAGACTTCATCTTTTGCGGTCATTTCACCTTAGGGCCGAGCTTCTCTAGGGCGTAGACTATCTCTGAAGGAGAAACACAAAAATTGTGAGCAGATAATAGTGGAGGCATACCTCTTTCATTTCAGTGACTCCCTATTTGCGTCTTAGATGGTCCATCACTATGGGGACGGGGGTATGGCGACAGTTCTCATGTATGGCTAGTGTCTTTCGCGATTGAGGCGCAGACTTACATGGTCCCTTCGACTATCATTTTGGCGGTCTTTTCTTGACTCCATCTGGACCGATGTCAACCATTTGGTTGGTCCGTTAAGGTCGTCCTCTTCCGCTCTCACCTCGGCACAGTAAGTGTTGTGTGTTTCTTCCCAGGTAGTGGGGGTATTACATGAGCCTGCTTAACAGTTTTCTAGTCTCCCTCGACGCGCTTCTGTTCAGCCCACTCTTGAAAGCTGCTAACGATATTCCCTCTGACATGTTTGGAAGGGTCATTCTCACTCTGTTGAACCGGGCGAGGAAGTCCCTGAGTCCTTCACCGGGTGACTGTTTAGTGGCGAATATGTCATTCACCCTGGCTTCTGCTTTCTTGGCCCCGCCATGGGCGGTGACGAACTTGTCAGCCATTTCGTCAATCATTTCTATGGAACGTGCTGGTAGTTTCGAGTACCATGTCAGTGCTCCCCCGATTAGAGTTTCACCGAACTTCTTCAGCAATACCAATGACACTTGTTCTTTAGTGAGGTCGTTGCCTTTCACTGCAGTGACGTTGTGGATGATGTGATCTTCAGGGTCCGTTGTGCCATCATATATTTTTAAGTGTGGCGGCATCATGAATGTTTTGGGTATAGCATGTGGTGCAGCCTCATCGCTATACGGTTGTTCCACGAACCGACCGACATCCCATTTTGGCAGAAGTTTTGGGGCGCCTAGTATCTTATCAACCCTCTCTTGGTGTTCCCTCATTTGTTCGCGGAGTGATTTATTCTCGTTCTCCATCTCCTCCATTTTTCTTAGAATGGCAGTGAGGGCGTCATTACCTGTACCATTAACAGTGTGATTGGAACTTGTTGGTGGAGGAGTGTGCTGCTCGTTGGCTGTCGTTGTGATGTCGACTCGTGCATCATTTCTATTCGCCCCTTGAGCGGGTTTTTCGAGTATATTGTTCAGTGTACTCGTCAGCCATGCCTCTAATAACGTTTTCACTGCTGGTGGTGCTTCTTTTGCCGTGGACATAGAGGCTCATTTTCCATGAGAGGCGGTGACACTGGCATGAGGGGGAGGGGGTGAATTACTTCGCCTAGGTGAAACACTTGGCATCACATTCTCCTCGTCATCTCTGTTGACCTCATTGATGGTGCTTAGGAGGTTAGTAGTGAGACCTGCTACTGTCTTCAATCTTTCTTCTCCATTTCCCGCCATGTTAGGTCGTGCAAGCAGGAAAAAGAAAATTCTATTGCTTTTTTTTTAGATCTAGAAGAAACTACGGTTTTAACTAGAAAATCCCCATAGACGGCGCCAAATTGTTTGACCAAAAAGTATTAAACTCTTTGTTAAACAATTAAATAAGATGAAGATAGGTAAATCCTAGATTCGTATTAAATGTCGATGATATGAGACCACATTCAAGTCTACTAAATATCCAAGGGATATTCAATGATTGTAAATGAGTGAGGGAATAATGGTAAGCTATAAATATGATAAATGGAAATAAATGTAAATAGGAGTAATGATTCACCCAAATATTGAATGATGGGGATGATCTCCTTCTGACAACAACGTGCGATAACCAAATATGAAAATAGACAAATTGTTCTTGGATCGTGTGAGTGAAAAGATAAAATAAACAACAAAATCAATCACAGTGGTAAGGCAAGCTTTTTGTATTATCTCTCAAGAGTCAACTTCTTACAAGTGTTCTTATCAGAAAAGTTAAGATCCCCCTTTTGCTCCCTATCTCTTACTATTTATAAGATATATTCCTAGAAAACCCTAAAAAGTACAACTGGGGGAATATTCACTTCAATATTCCTTTTGGTAATTCCAAGACTATCCTAGTTGTTACTACTATGCTTATCTTCTCGACCTCGGTCTTAATATCTTGCTTGGAGACTCCTCGCTATTGGGCCCTGCTCTACCTCGGCCATACCCTCTACACTTGTTCATTCGCATTCGCTGAACTTGGTCGGATTTTGACTCATACACTAATCACATGCAAATGGGACGAACGAAGTAGATTTATTTTTTTCTTCAAAAATATACACTTTTGACTGAACCATGTTTGATGTATGTTGTATTTAAAACAATAATGTAAATATGCAAAACATATTAATAGAATGCGACTTAAGTCTAAAGCATAACGGAAAGAAGATAAAAGCAGGGGGGCATATCTAGCTCTTAGAGTATGGTTCACGTGAACTCATGCTCATTTTCCTGAATCATATATAACATTATTATATTTTTTTCAAAATTATGTGTTGCGCATGTTGGTCTTTAAGCTTAGTGTAACTTAATTTTAAGCTTAGTCTAGCTTAATTTTAAGCTTGGTGTATCTGAAAGAGAGTGAATGAAAAATGGTGGGAAAAGAAATGGAGGGAAGTGAAATTTTGAATTAGTGCATTTTGTCCCTCATTGGAAGAAGGAAAGAAAATCTATGTGTATATATAGAGAAGCTCTTCTTCTAGCTCTTAAAGAGTTGAGAAAAAGTCAAGCCTCGCGCCGTCGTCGTCGTCGCTTGCTCGCTCGGATCGGCTTTGGATTTGGATTCGGATTCAGATTCGGATTTGGTCAAAGATCGGTTGATTGATTAATATTTTTGGACAAAATTCTTTTCAAATTAATTAATTAATTTAATTAATTAATGGAAAAAATTCAAATCCAGAATGGCCCGCAATCCGGTCCGGTCCGACCCATTTTCTTTCCCCGATAATTTTAAATCCATTTTTAAATTTCTTGTAATATTCATACCTGTTCAAAACAACTATGGTTGTTCTGAAAGGATTCACACCTGTTCCAACAGCTATGGCTGTTCTGAAAGGTTGCAAAACCTTTTCAGAAACAGTACTAAATTGGTTATAAATATACATTGAATCCCAGAATTTTTACTTACTAAATTTTCTGATCTTCTTCTTCTTCTTCTTCTGCACAAAATATTCCAGTGTGTTTTACAGCATTCGAGTGGTTCGTTGTTCACTGGCGTTTTTGGTACCAACACTCCGGTGAGTTAAATCGTTATCCTGGGAGGATATATTCCAACACCTCAGGTACTTGAGGGAAAGAATTTCCTTAAGGACACACTGTGTATTCAGTAGGCTCGGTTTATTCTTATATTATTTTTCATAGAAAAAAAACTAAGGACGCTTGGACTAGCGCGCCCGCGCTCAGCACGTGCTAGTGGTCGCGCTAGAAAGGTTTCTCACTGTCCCTGGTATATTCCACTAGCACAACCACTCTAATCCTGCACTAGAGCCCGCGCTAGTGAGGTTCCTTATTGTTTATGTATTTTTTAGAAATTATTATTGTTTTATTTTACAGCAATTCAGATTAGTAACAATCTTAAGGAAATTAAATTTTTATTTTCTGTATTCTGTTTGTGGAGATTAAAACCTGTGTGTTTTCTACTCCTTCTGAATTTTATTATTCTGATTTGAAGATATAAAAATTTCATCAGAGTTCTGAAATTCAGAAAATTATTTGAAGAACATAAAAACTTCATCGTTTTCTGTGAAACAGTATATGAAAACTTCGATTTTTATTTATTATACATACTGTTTATTGTTGATTACAGTATTGTTTATTGTTCTGGTTTTTCCATTGATTGAACTCTTCTGTTGTTGACAGTGAGAAATGGCAATTGATAACGGGAGTTCTTCTGCGACTGTTGCGGCAACGACGATAGCCTCGTCGAGCCGGACTGCTGTTCCACCGGCAGAAAAACCGGGGAAATTTTCTGGAGCCAACTTCAAAGGATGGCAGCAAAGGGTGTTCTTCTGGCTTACCACACTTGGTATGCAGAAATTCACTAGTGAAGAGCCTCCAGTGCCTGCTGCGGACATGCCGGACAATGAAAAGTTCATGATTGTTGAGGCGTGGAAGCAGGCAGATTTTCTTTGCAAAGGCTATATTTTAATTACTTTAGAGGATGACTTGTAAAATGTGTAAAGTGCGATAAATACTTCAAAATAATTATGGGACGCACTTGAGAAGAAGTACAAGACAGAAGATGCATGCTTGAAGAAGTTCGTGGTTGCCAAGTTTCTAGACTATAAAATGATAGACAACAAAACTGTGGGAACCCAAGTTCAGGAACTTCAACTTATTTTTCATGACCTTATTGCTGAAGGTATGGTCGTGAATGAAGCAATTCAAGTGGCTGCAATGATTGAAAAGTTGCCTCCTTCGTGGAGAGATTTCAAGAACTATCTCAAGCACAAGCGCAAAGAAATGAAGTTGGAAGATCTTGTGATTCGTCTCAAGATTGAGGAAGACAACAAAACAGCCGAGAAGAAGTCTCGTGGAAATTCAACGATCATGGGAGCTAATATCGTTGAAGAAACTGCTCCAAAAAGTAAGAAGAGGAAGAGATCTTCTGGATAGAGTAAGGAGCAGAACAAAAAGAAATTCAAGGACAACTGCCACAATTGTGGAAGAGTTGGTCACAAAGCCCCTGATTGTCACTTCTCGAGAAAGGATAAGAAGAAGGGACAGGCCAATATAGTGGAGAAGAATGATGACATTGATGATCTTTGTGCAATTCTTTCGGAATGCAACTTAGTTGGAAATCCGAAGGAGTGTTGGATTGACTCCGGAGCCACTCAACATGTTTGTGCTGTCAAAGAAGCATTTGCGACTTACTCTACTGCTGGTCCCGAAGAAGAGATTTCCATGGGAGATAACTCAACAGCCAAGATTGAAGGTTATGGGAAGATTTTCCTAAAGATGACTTCCGGCAAGCTGTTAACGCTCAACAACGTTCTTCATGTTCCTACTATTAGGAAGAATTTAGTTTCTAGTTCTTTACTAGTGAATAATGGATTCAAATATGTATTTGTTTCTGATAAAGTTGTTGTAAGCAAGAATGAAATGTACGTTGGAAAAGGCTACCTAACGGAGGGCCTTTTCAAACTCAATGTAATGGTTGTTGATACTATGAATAAAATTTCATCTTCTTCTTATTTGTTGGAGTCAAATGATTTATGTCATAGTCGTTTAGGACATGTCAATTATAAAACCTTGCGGAAGTTAATTAATTTAGAAGTATCGCCTAAATTCGAGTGTAATAAATCGAAATGTCAAATATGTGTTGAATCTAAGTTTGTAAAACATCCTTATAAGTCTGTTGAAAGGAATTCAAATCCTTTAGACTTAATTCATACTGACATTTGCGATATGAAGTCGACACCATCTCGAGGTGGGAAAAAGTATTTTATTACTTTTATTGACGATTGCACTCGATATTGTTATGTTTATTTGCTTAATAGTAAGGATGAAGCAATTGAAGCATTTAAGCAATACAAGAATGAAGTAGAGAATCAATTGAATAAAAAGATCAAAATGATTAGAAGTGATAGAGGTGGAGAATATGAATCTCCGTTTGCAGAAATATGTTCGGAATATGGAATTATCCATCAAACTACTGCACCTTACACACCTCAATCCAACGGAATTGTGGAAAGGAAAAATCGGACATTAAAGGAAATGATGAATTCTTTATTAATAAGTTCCGGATTATCGCATATTTTGTCGGGGGAAGCTATCCTTACAGCTAACTGAATACTCAATAGAGTACCCCACAACAAAACGCAATCAATTCGATATGAAAAATGGAAAGGTAGAAAACCCAACTTGAAATATTTCAAAGTGTGGGGGTGTCTAGCAAAGGTACAAGTTCCTTTACCTAAAAGGGTTAAAATCGGACCAAAAACAGTAGATTGCGTTTTCATTGGATATGCTACAAACAGTAAAGCATGTCGATTTTTGGTCCATAAATCCGATAATCCCAAGATTCATGTTAATACGGTAATGGAATCAGATAATGATGAATTCTTTGAAATCATGTATCCGTATAAAACTGAATGCGAGTCGTTAAATGAAAGACCTAAACGACCTCGGGAAGAACCAAAGGAAAATACTCGAAGTGTAGAAGATCCAAGGTGTAGAAAACGTCAAAGAACATCTACTTCCTTTGGACTAGATTTTGTGACATTCTTGCTTGAAAATGATCCTCAAACTTTTAAAGCAGCTATGTCGTCTTCTGATTCAGCATTTTGGAAAGAGGCAGTCAATAGTGAGATTCAATCAATTTTGGATAACCATACATGGGAATTGGTTGATCTTCCTCCTGGAAATAAGCCTTTAGGTTCAAAATGGATCTTTAAACAGAAAATGAAAGCTGATGGCACTATTGAAAAATATAAGGCAAGACTTGTTGTCAAAGGTTATAGACAAAAGGAAGGCCTTGATTACTTTGACACTTACTTGCCAGTAACGAGGATAACATCTATTAGGATGTTAGTGGCATTAGCGGCTGTGTATGGTCTTGAAATCCATCAAATGGATGTTAAAACAACTTTCTTAAATGAAGAATTGGAGGAAGAGATTTACATGGAACAATCTGAGGGTTTTGTGGTTCTTGGAAAAGAAAAGAAAGTGTAAACTTGTTAAGTCGCTTTATGGACTTAAACAAGCACCCAAACAATGGCATGCCAAATTTGACTAAACAATGTTGGCAAGTGGTTTTAAAATCAACGAGTGCGACGAATGTGTTTACATTAAAAACACTCGAGGTCATGAAGTCATTGTTTGTTTATATGTTGATGACATGTTGATAATGAGAAAAAGTATGGAAGATATAAATTCTACAAAATGCATGTTGGCTAGCAAATTCGACATGAAAGACTTAGGAGTTGATGTGATCTTAGGAATCAGAATTCACAAAACTCCACAAGGTCTAGCATTATCACTGTCTCACTACATTGAAAAAGTACTTGACAAGTTCAAGTATTTGGATTTCAAAATTGCCAAGACTCCAATTGACGTGAGTTATGTGTCGCACCCCCCTTTCTTTCCTCGTGGAAATCGGGTTCAGGACATTTTTGGGACAAACTCCTTTGGAATGAAGAAGTTAAAGGAAGAGTCGCCACCTAACGATTTTAACGGTGCGTTAGGGAACCTTGAGTAGTTAACTCGTGAACTAGTTTGCATTACCAGAGATTGGGTAAGGGCTTGAAGTTATCCTAAGGGGAAGGTATTAGGCACCCCTTAGGATCCACAATTGTGGGTCCCGGCCAAATGGTTTCATGAATGCAGACAATAAGCAAATAACAAGCAAGGCTCACATAAGAGGGGATTTCAAACAAGTATTGGAGTTTTATTGAAGGTTTAAAAGAAATTAGAAGTAAACATTGGAGAAGATATCCTAGGTTTAAAGTAATACGGGTCACATCAATGCAATACCCGATAATCACTCCTCGAAGAGGGGCTACACGTGGTATTAACGCATCGGTCATCATATCCATATTCTACCCTTCCCACCCCGTGAAGGTAATTAAAGCGTATGTTGGTCACGGATTCTATTGCGTGCTATTACCCATCCCATCTTATCAGTCCTGGAGGAAGTTAGGATTACTATCCTAAAGGGTAGGTACTAGGCAGAACCCCTAGGTTTAAAGGACAAATTCTAAGCGACAAATAAAACATTTAGGACTGTATAGGGGACACACAGGAGCAAATATGAGGCTCATGAATCCCTCCACAAATTAATACACATAACTAGCACGACTCAAACACAAAGAGGTCTTGAATTTCAGAACCTAAGGTAGGATGTCAAAGTGAGAATACAGTATTGGGGCAGTCAGATCACTGAGTTTCAGAAGAAATCTTTTTACCAGTGTGGAATTCCAACCTTGTGCTTCAGAGTTCAATGGGTACACAAATGGTCCCCAAGGCAGTGCTTACACAAAGGGGGCTGAACTTAGAACTAAGAGTAGTGAGATGTGCCTATAATTTAGAAAAGAGATGAGTTTGCTTTATGAAAACTGTTTTTGCAGAAGAAAATAATAGGACAATCAGCAACCCAAACCATACATGGTTTAGGAAGCAAACACAAGCAGGGATAGGGGAACTGGGGGACAAATAAGTCACACAGTAGAGGTAGACTTGCACACAAATAGTCCTTAGGCTAGTGCTATATGGTTTAAACAATCACATCCTAGTTATCACAGAATGTTCATGCCAGGAATCTAACAGCATCAGATTGGGGGGTGTCAAACAGAGTCACATATTAGGTCCAAGATTAGGATTTACATAATAACTAAGTATTAGGGGTACATGCCCATAGTGTTGGGAGTTAGGCAGATTCACGATGGAAACATATAAGGGAAAGCAGTAGACATGTTAGATTAAAGGGAAAAGGGAATCATATAGGCAAATAGACGTGAGAAACATGTTGAGTTGGATGTTATAAACTTAAACTAGAAACATACCAGTTGTGAATGAAAGAATGAATGCAGAATGGAGAGCAGTAATGTGAAGTACATCAGAGTAGTAGTGTGTAGATGCAACAGAACAGCAGAGCAGTTGATCAATAACACAATAGGCAGCCTTATCTTGTAGCGGCTAACACATAAACAGTAATAAGTAACACTAGAAGTAACAGAGCAGAGAGCTTTTGTGTAAGAGAGATAACTTTTTAACCACCAGTGTTCGTGTATCTATTGGGTTTTTTTACGCTAAAGAGAGTAGGGTGTTTATAATTCTGAAAACGAGTAAAGAAAATAGGTAAGGAATAATTAGTCTAACATAATTATGGAAATAATAACCAATCAGTGTCAATTAAAGGCCTAGACTCCCATTAATTAGGGAGTCAAGTTCAAATAGGCCAATCAGAGATAAATCAGGGAAAGGAATCAACGATCTTACCATAACGGGGGTAGTAAAATGATGGAGTATGTAATAAAGACCAGGTTCATAACACGTAATTAAGCAAAGTACACACAGATAGCATATTCACAAAGCAAAGCATGGGTTTAATTCTGAAAATTAGTCGAGGGAATCTCGACTGTAATTGAAATCATAAGGAATCAGGCATAATCAAGGAAAGTATCACACAATCAAGGGAAGCGATTCGAAGAATCAGTACAGAACATACAGAACCATAGGTTCGAGGAAAACATCACAGAGTCAATAGAGGGTATCAGGAACCCTAACCATGAATTAGAGTAAGAAACATAGAGCACATAGAGAGCCTAGAAGAAGTATACAGGTTGACTAAACATAGCAAACAAGACGGACTAAAAACCTAAAAATTGGGATTTTCCGTAAGAAGCTTTGAGTCAAAACGTATTAACAAAGAAAAATATAGAATAACATTAAAGCAGAAGTAAAAGAAATAGATTTTTGAAAGGGGTTTGTGAAACCCTAGTTTTAAAAATTGAAAGATCGTTTAAATATGAAAGTTTTTAGGGAAAAACATAGAAAAACTTCGTAATACTATAAATCTAAAGTAGGTCTAGATTAAATCGAAAAATATGGGGTTAGGGTTTTGTGGAACCCAGAGAAGTAAGAATAACCTCAAAGACGGCACCGGCCTAAGCCAGAAAGGGTTGTAAACTTACTCAAACGGCCCGAGAGGCCGGAAAGTGGCACGGGACCAAGGGAGGTGAGTTGGACCGCTCCAGGTTCGCCTGAGAGCCCCAGAGTATCACTGGACCGGTGCAAAGTGGAAAAATAGCCATGAGACGATGAGGAGCCATAGCTTCTGGTGAGAGAACCAGTTGGAGAAGATGACCGGACACCATCGGAGAAGAGAAGCCAAAGGAGGCTTCTAGAGAGAACTTAGAGCGTAACATCGAGAGATAGGAAGAGAGTGAGTGTTGAGAGAATGAGGGGTCGGAGGGGGATAGTGATTAGGTTTAATTATGGTAATCCTGATCTGGACCGTTGATCTCATTTGATCAACGGTTCAGATCAAGTGTGCGGTTGGGCCGGGTTACTTGTGGGTTTTGGGTCAGGTGGGTTGGGTTTAAAACTGGTTATAATTTAAATAGAAATGGGCTAAAAGTTAAATACCCAATTAAATAAGATAATTAATAAATGAAATAGCTAATAATTGTATAAAAATTAATTGAGACCAAATGAATGAAATTAAGGCGATTGACTAAGATATAAAAATTATAAATGATCATTCATTGATTTTAAAATGGTATAAATGCACATTTGTGCTATAGTTGCAAAAATTGCTGAAATTAACTAAATGATGCCAATATCTGCTAATTTGTGAAATAATAAAATCCTAAGGGAATTAAATAGGATATAAAGCACATGTTGAGCAAGAAAATGATTTGAAATTATATCATTTATGAATAATTATGGAATATAAAGTGTTAAATAAACAATAAAATAATTTGATAAAAATACGAAAAGCTGTGAGAAAATACCAGTTATTGTAAGGAGTGATTTTGAAAGTATATATACAAGTTTAAAAATAATTTGAGGGAAAACTGGGTATCAACAGCTGCCCTTCTTTGCCCGAAAAAGATGAAAGAGTTGTCGGGTAAAGATATGATGGCCAATTTTGACAGGAGGGAAATAATATGAAAGATTTAGGCCGCACCCTGGCTTCTGAGCTGCCTAAATCTCCCTGGTTGTACAGTAATCAGGTCGTATGTAGTTCATGAGTCGCCGGCAAAGTATACCGGTAAAGTCTCACAAGGACGGGCGCAAGGTGCAGGGTAAGGTGAACAAAATGGCTTACGGGGTGGTTAGGAGAACTGGAGCGGTCCGCTCCTGCCTGACTGCTGATCTTAGCCGGATTTCCTGCAAATGAATAACAAGCATAGATTGTGCGTAATTTAAACATGATGCAGATTCCCATTGGACTATGAATGTTGTCTTTGGACGGTTGAGGATGGCGTCCTTAGACCATGATGTCATGGGCCATGAATCGCTTGATGCGGGATTCGCAGGCTATGAAATGACATTATTGGGCCATGAGGATGGTGCCCTGAACCATGATGCCTTTGAATAATGATATGCAGAGTGATAAAAAGGGATCCGCGGGCCATGAAATGATGTTCTCAGGCCATGAAGATGGTGCCTCTGAATGCTGACGCCTTTGGATAGGTTGGCGATATTTCAGCCCATGAGAAGTGCAATAGTATGATGCTGACAAGACAGAGCTTAGTCTTTTGAATTAAAAAGGGCAGAGCTTAGCCCGAAAAGAAACAAGGTAGATAATGACAGAGACGATGGTTGCTTTAAAATGTGAATGAGAGGCAGCGTTTAGCCCCCGGAAGGCAGAATGGTAGCCTTATGCAGGAAATAAAATGCAGATGGAGACAGTGCTTAGTCTCGGAAGGAAGAATGGAAGCCTTATGTAAGAAATAAAATGCAGATGGAGACAGTGCTTAATCTCCAAAGGAAGAATAGTAGCCTTATGTAGGAAATAAAATGCAGATGGAGACAGTGCTTAGTCTCGGAAGGCAGAATGGTAGCCTTATGCAGGAAATAAAATGCAGATGGAGACAATACTTAGTCTCAGAAGGAAGAATGGTAGCCTTATGCAGGAAATAAAATGCAGATGGAGACAGTGCTTAGTCTCGGAAGGCAGAATGGTAGCCTTATGCAGGAAATAAAATGCAGATGGAGACAGTGCTTAGTCTCGGAAGGCAGAATGGTGGCCTTATGCAAGAAACAAAATACAGATAGAGACCGTGCTTAGTCTCGGAAGGCAGAATAGTAGCCTTATACAGGAAATAAAATGCAGATGGAGACAGTGTTTAGTCTCGGAAGGCAGAATAGTAGCCTTATGTAGGAAATAAAATGCAGATAGAGACAGCGTTTAGTCTCGGAAGGCAGAATGGTAGCCTTATGCAGGAAATAAAATGCAGATAGAGATAGTGCTTAGTCTTGGAAGGCAGAATAGTAGCCTTATGCAGGAAATAAAATGCAGATGGAGACAGTGTTTAGTCTCGGAAGGCAGAATAGTAGCCTTATGCAAGATTTAAAGGAAAGACAACGAAAATTCTTAGCTGGCGTTAATTGCGGTAGAGCATTGTGATAATGAGGCATCGTTTGTGCTGATAATAAATATTGGCATGTGCGATGAGTTTGAGGAATGATGTCTATCCTTTGAGCGGATAATATGTTTTGGGGCTTCTGCAATTTGTGCTTGCACCCAAAGAAAGATCGTGAGTTTTGTAAAGGGGAAGGTTTGTTCGCATTCCCGCTGGCCCTGCTTGGCTCGTCTACTTGATCACGATAATGTTTGCATCATTGGGGTAGCGCTCGCTAAACAAGATGTCTCGATAAATATGCATGATTTTGTAAAAGTATAATATATAATCTAAAATAGTTTTAGATGAACCGACGACATGACACGGTTCAAGACATTGCAACCTCTCATGCTGTGGAATTCTGAGGATCCTCCTCAAAATTCTACCGTAGTTTGCTGGGTAGATGCCTCTGACTGCTGCTCGTGCCGGCTGGCTGAACTTGCTTCAAAATTTTGAGGGTCCTCCTCAAAATTCTGCCACAGTTGGCTGGATGAATTCTTCTGGCCTGCTGCTTGCTTCAGAATTTTGAGGGTCCTCCTCAAAATTCTGCTCCAGTTTCTAATGACGGGGAAAATGGATTTTTATTGAATTGTGACCGAACCCATAGGGCTGCCTACGTATCCCCTCTTAAATGGGAATCAGGTCAGGCGTAGTTTAATTTACATCATTTGAGAAAACATGAAGGTTACAAATAATAGCGCTTGACTGCATCTGAATTGATTGGTTTTGGCCGAACTTCTCCATCCATTTCTGCAAGTATGAGTGCTCCTCCTGTCAGCACTCTATGAACTATGTACGGGCCTTTCCAGTTGGGAGAGAACTTCCCCTTGGCTTCATCTTGATGTGGAAAGATTTTCTTTAACACCAGCTGCTTTGGTGTGAATCGTCTTGGCTTGAGTTTCTTGTTGAAGGCCCTGGCCATTCTGTTTTGATATAGCTGACCATGACAAACTACATTCATTCTCTTTCCGTCTATGAGGGCTAGCTGCTCATAACGGCTCTTTACCCACTCTGCGTCGCTGAGCTCAGCTTCTTGTATAATTCTCAGAGATGGGATCTCCACTTCGGCAGGAATTACAGCCTCTGTACCGTAGACCAACATATAAGGAGTTGCCCCAGTTGATGTACGGACTGTGGTGCGATATCCCAACAAGGAAAATGATAACTTCTCGTGCCACTGTTTGTGCCTTTCTATCATCTTCCTTAGTATTTTCTTGATATTCTTGTTGGCGGCCTCAACGGCATCATTCATCTGAGGTCTGTAAGCTGTGTAATTCTTGTGTTTGATCTTGAAGGTTTCACACATCGGTTTCATCATGTCACTGTTGAGATTAGAACCATTATCGGTGATGATTGACTCTGGAACTCCGAATCGACAAATAACGCGGTCGCAGACGAAATCGGCCACAACTTTCTTAGTAACTGCTTTGTAGGAGGCTTCTTTGACCCATTTAGTAAAGTAATCAATGGTGACCAGAATAAACATGTGTCCGTTAGAGGCGGCAGGCTTGATTGGTCCAATGACGTCCATGCCCCAGGCGGCGAACGGCTAGGGTGAACTTGTGGCATTAAGCTCACTGGGAGGTACCTTTATCATATCTCCATGTATCTGACAATGGTGGCATTCCCGGACATACTAGATGCAGCCCATTTCCATGGTCATCCAAAAGTAACCAGCTCGGAGTATCTTCTTTGCTAAAACGAAACCATTCATATGTGGGCCGCAGGTCCCAGCATGAACTTCTTTCAATAATATCGATGCTTCTTCTACGTCGACGCACCTTAGCAAACCCAAATCAGGAGTCCTCCTATACAGGATTCCTCCGCTGTGAAAGAAATTGTTAGACAACCTTCGAAGCGTGCGTTTCTGAGTGGTATTTGCAAGCTCCGGGTATTCTGCTTTTGCCAAGTATTCCTTGATATCACGGAACCAAGGATTTCCGTCTGCTTCTTCTTCGACATGGGCGCAGTAAGAAGGCTGATTTTGGATTTTCACCGGAATAGGATCAATGAAGTTCTTGTCTGGATGCTGAATCATAGATGACAAAGTAGCCAAAGCATCGGCGAACTCGTTCTGGATTCTGGGGACATGCCGGAACTCTATCTTTGTGAACCTCTTTCTCAACTCCTGAACGTGATGAAAATAGGGTAATATCTTGGAATTCTTGGTTTCCCATTCTCCCTGTACCTGATGTACCAATAAGTCTGAATCACCGATCACTAACAACTCCTGGACGTTTATGTCAATGGCCATTTTGAGTCCCAAGATGCAGGCTTCGTATTCGGCTATATTCTTGGTGCAAGGGAACCTGAGTTTGGCAGATACCGGATAGTGCTGACCGGTCTTTGATACTATTACTTCTCCAATACCGACTCTTTTGAAGTTTGCTGCTCCATCAAAGAACATTCTCCAACCGTTGTAGGATTCTGCAATGTCTTCTCCTATGAATGATACCTCTTCATTAGGAAAATACATTTTCAGGGGTTCGTGTTCTCCGTCTACGTGATTCTCAGCAAGATGGTCTGCCAGAGCTTGTCCTTTAACTGCCTTCTGAGTCATGTAAACAATGTCTAATTCACTCAGCAGGATCTGCCACTTGGCGAGCTTGCCAGTGGGCAGGAGCTTCTAAAAGATATACTTCAATGGATCCATCCTTGATATGAGATATGTTGTGTAGGCACAGAAATAGTGCCTCAGCTTCTGTGTGACCCAAGTCAAAGCACAAGTGCGTTCCAATAAAGAATACTGGGCCTCATACGGAGTGAATTTCTTGCTGAGGTAATAAATAGCTTGTTCTTTCCTTCCCGTTTCATCATGTTGCCCAAGAATGCAACCGAAATCTCCATCTAGCATTGCAAGGTAGAGTAACAGAGGTCTACCTGGCTCAGGTGGTACCAGAACCGGCGGTGTTGAGAGGTACTCCTTGATTCTGTCGAAAGCCCTTTGACAATCCTCGGTCCACTTAGTCGCGGCGTCTTTCTTAAGAATCTTGAAGATCGGCTCACAGATGACTGTAGACTATGCTATAGACCGACTGATGTAATTAAGCCTCCCCAAGAAGCTCATCACATCTTTCTTGTTCCTTGGTGGTGGCAACTCTTGAATGGCTTTGACCTTAGACGGATCCAACTCTATTCCTCGGCAGCTTACAATGAATTCCAGCAGGAACCCCGAATGCACACTTCGCGGGGTTAAGTTTCAGATTGTATTTTCATAACCGATTGAAGAATTTCCCCAAATTCTCCATGTGATTAGCAGCTTTCTTTGATTTGATAATGACGTCATCTACGTACACCTCGATCTCTTTATGAATCATGTCATGGAATATGGTGTTCATGGCCCTCATATAAGTGGACCCTGCATTCTTTAGACCAAATGGCATCATCTTGTAACAATACACTCCCCCCGGCGTAATGAACGCCATTTTCTCAGCATCTTGCTCATCCATCCAAATCTGGTGATATCCAGCGAAGCAATCCACAAAGGACTGCAATTCATGTTTTAGCGCATTGTCAATCAGAATGTGTATGTTTGGCAAGGGGAAGATCCCGATAGTCGACGCAGACTCTAACCTTCCCATCCTTCTTCGATACAAGTACAATGTTAGCTAACCATGTCGGATACTCCACTACCCGGAGGACTTTGGCGTTGATCTGCTTGGTAACCTCTTCTTTGATTTTCAAACTCATGTCGGGTTTGAACTTTCTGAGCTTTTGTTTCACCGGCGCACACGTTGGATTGGTTGGCAGTTTGTGAGCCACAATAGACGTACTTAGACTAGCCATGTCATCATACGACCATGCAAACACAACCTCATACTCTCTTAGAAACTATGTGTATTATTTCTTCTCTGATGGTGACAAATGAATGTTGATACGAGTTTCCTTGACGTTTTTCTGAATCTCCCAGGTTGATAACTTCGGTCTCATCCAGGTTGGAATTAGGTCTGTTCTCAAAGTTCTCAACTTCCTTGACAATCTTGTCAGGTATGTCATCTTCATCTGAATCAATGTCCATTTGTTGCGTTGTCTCATTGCATGTCACAGTCATCGGTTCATCAAGACAAGTAATAGTAATGATGTATAAATAAAGTAATGAAGGAAAATAATAGCAATAAATATCAGATTTCGTAAGATAAATTTAGAAGATGCTTTGACAGATTGAACGATTGTTTCGAACATTCAAGATCATTATCGCAGAAATTAAAAAAACAAATGCAGGAAAATCATTTAGTAAATAAAACAGTAAATAATGCTTGTTTTAGCCTTGCTACCCCGAAGCTCATCGGGCTTTGGTTATCTTGATAGAACAGTTCTTGAGATATGCCCCCTTGATCACAGTCTGTATGGAAGGGCCTTCCTCCCCCTCCCCCTCGAGGACAACACAACAATCCATATCATCATTCTGTAGAAACAAGTTCCTCATTGCTGCAAGTGCTTATTCTTCATCTGAACCGTAGACAGTGTCAGCTTGCTTGAAAGTCTGCTCAAGATGAGGTATCGACTGTTCCAAAGGGTAATAGGGATTGCGCCAAGGTGGCGACCAGTCGTTGAATTCCTACCAGGTGTACTCATACCTCAGACCGAAAGTGGTACCATGATCCTTGAGCTTTATAGGCTTCGTGATCCCATGGAGGTTTTACCGAGCCCTTTGCCTTGCTCATATCCTCCCCGGTTCAAGATTCTCTCGATCTTGTTATCCCATCATTTGTCCTTGTCGATGGCATTGACCCATTCAATATGGTGGTAAGTTCCTCCGCCTATCTTTCTTTTCCCGTCAATCATCGGAATAGTTTGACAGCCTTAAATGGGGTTGCTACTGTCACCATGAATAATCACCTCTTGGTGGTTCCACTCGAATTTTTCCGCCTGATGTAGTGTTGATGCCACGGCCCAAGGAACATGGATCCAGGGTCTCCCCAACAACAGGTTGTAGGATGTCGGAACATCCATCACCTGGAAATTCACTTCGAACCAAGTCGGTCCCATCTTTAGACATAGACTAATCTCCCCCATGGTGGACCTATGAGAACCGTCGAAAGCCTTCACATTGATCGCCCCATACTTTATCTCATATAGCCCTCTGCCCAATATCTTGAGTGTTATCAGCGGAAAGATATTAAGACTGGAACCTCCATCGATCAAGATTCTTGTGATGAAATGATCCTCGCACTGCACGGTGATGTGCAGCGCTTTGTTGTTCCCCAATCCTTCATGTGGTAGCTCATCCTCATGAAAAGTGATTTTATGACTCTCCAGTACCTTGCCTACCAAATTGGCCATTTCTCCACTAGTGATGTTGTTTGGCACATATGCTTCACTCAACACTTTCAACAAAGAATTCTGGTGCGTTTCGGAATTCTGCAGCAGAGAGAGGATGGATATATGTGCCGGTGTCTTATTTAACTGGTCGATGAATGAGTACTCCTTCTCCTGTATCTTTCTCCAAAGTTCATCGGGACCTCTCTCAATAAGGAGAAGCCGGTTGGCGGCCTGCTTGCTCGACTCGGCCAGATGCTCAGGGGTGTAGACCCTACCAGTTCTAGTCATACCCTGTGCTGCGACAACTTCCTCAGACTTGGCCTTGATTTTCCTTCTCGCCTCGGCTCTGTAGTCCCAAGGAATAGTGTTTGAGTAAAAGGGTGGCGTGGTTGAAATTGCCACCGGAATTGGTGCAGCCATCTTTATTTCAAACGGAATGTGTGTTCGGGGTGGCAAGTTTGCGACCTCGAACGAAGCTGGTGTATTTGCTGGAGATGCAAATTCAACTTCAATCGGAACTGGTGACTTTGGCGGCGGCGCTGCTTCAAACTCGAACGGCATAGACATATTTACCTCAGAGGCCTCAGATGGCTGAATCTGGACTATATTTGGTTTGAGAGTGACTGTGGATTTCTTTGGGTCATCGCCTTCTGCGATCAACCCGATTGACCCCTCGGGGTCCCAATCATCTTCTATTTCAATCATATGGACGCCTCCACCCTTATGGTCTGGCAGAGGATTATCGCAAACGTTTGGAGCGGGGTCTTTTGCCACAATAGTTTTGTTGTCAATGAGAGCCTGTATTTTGTCCTTTAGAGAACGACATTCTTCCATGGTGTGTCCCTTCATGCCGGAATGGTATGCGCAGGATTTGTTTGGGTTAACCCATTGAGAAGGATTCTCAGGGGTGGCAGCAGGGGTAGGTGTAACATAACCAGCGACTTTGAGTTTTTCATATAATTGGTCAATGGGCTCGACTATGGCGGTATATTATTTTGGAGGACGACGATCAAAATTGGGACGAGGTCTAGGGAAGTTTTGGCGTGCAGGAGGGGATTGGTAATGAGATGACTGTGAATTATAAGTGTGGTAGACAGGAGCGAATTGTGGATATTTGGGCGAAGCAGGTTGATATATGGGTGGTGGAGATTGGTAGGAAGGTGGTGGAGTTTTGTAATTTGGTGATGGAGCTTGGTAATTTGGTAGAGGATGATATGTGATTGGAGGTGTTGGATAGGTTTGGTACTTGAGTGGGGACTTGGTTCTTTGTGCAACCATTACGGCTCCTACATCTCTATTTTTAGACACACCACCGGACTGTAGAGCCTTGTTAGTGTCTTGTAAGGCTTCAAAATTTGTGACCATACCGCTTTTGATACCTTCTTCAATCCGCTCTCCCAATTTGATGATGTCAGAAAACTTGCGGCTCTCAACCATCATTAATTGTTCATAGTACTGCGGGTCCTGAGCTCAGACAAAGAACTTGTTCATCTGTTCTTCTTCTAGAGCAGGTCTGACTTTGGCGGCTTCGGACCTCCAGCGAGTAGCATACTCGCGAAAGGTTTCTGTAGGCTTCTTCTTCAAATTCTGAATGTATAACACATCTGGTGCATTCTCTGTGTTGAACCTAAACCTATCCATGAAATCAGACGTCATGCCTACCTAGTTTGACCATTTCTTGGGGTCTTGGCCAATGTACCAAGACGGTGCATCTCCCTTCAAACTCCTCATGAACAACTTCATGCGGCTTCTTTCATCCTTTACCACGCCGACCAATTTGTCGCAAAAGGTCCTCAGATGGACTCTCGAATCACCAGTACCGTCATACATTTCGAACTTTGGAGGTTTGTACCCCTCGGGCAGTTCGACATCAGGTTGGATACAAAGGTCTTCATAGTTCAACCCTTCGATCCCTTCAACACCCTGAACTCAGCTGGTCAGTTTCTTAAGCTCTTCGACCAAGTTCCTGATAAGTAAATACTTTTCATCAGACTCGGACGCCTGTGGGATAGGCGGAGTGGAATGGGTCATGGTTTCCACATAGATGGGATTGTTATAGGCGTGAAAATGGTCTTTTGTGGGATTTTGAGGTTCTGGGATGAGCAGTGAGGTGTTATTTGTGGTGTGGCAAGCATTGTACTGTGTCGGGAGGGTTTGGTTCTTTGGGGGAGTGGTGTGATGGTTTTGCTGTCTTAGGATATTTTGTGGAGGTGTGGGGTTTTGAGCATTTGGAAGGTTGACGTCAGGGACGTCGAGGGAAAATGATAAGCTGGCCAGATTCCGGACCTGATCTACTTCTTCCTGAAACTTCAGCAATTTTTGTTCAAGTGGCGACATGTTCTCATGCAGGACCTAAATACCTTGGCCATCAGTGGCCTCTACCCTTTCAATCACATTCTCCTTTCTAATGTCGCTGGACTCTTCCATCTTATTTTTGCCTTTGTTTTTGTCCTTAGGAGGACTAGGGAGAGGAGTAGGTGGAGGGCCCTTGGATCTGGTGCGATAGGCTGATGATGCCAGAATGTGCGAACTAACCATTAGGGGGGAGTAAGAAAAAATAGAAACAAAAGGTAACCAAGTCAGTGAGGATTATGAAAAGGGTATTGCAGTATTTAAACACATAATGCGGAAATGAAAGCGTGTCCTAAGTTGGTGACCTCTTTGTGCCCGAGGTAGGCCTAGCGACAAATTGATTTGGAGAACTTAAAATGCTAAATGCCTCATTTTATTGATTATAAAAGCAGATGAATCCCAAAACGACATACAAAAAATAAAATCACTAATGTCCATTGGCCTTATTACATTGTTGGAAAAAATAAAGACATTCCTATCTACTTGGTCCTAGAAGGACCTTCCCCAGATTCGGCATTCCTGCTTTCTTCTAACAGCCTTCCCAGCTCGCGAAGTCCCAGCAGCAGATAAGTTCTGGCTAAATATCCCCCTACAGCTCCCTCATCCTTTTGACAATCTTCAACCCTTTTTGATGAACTTTTCTTCTAAATCGATTATACCTCGTTCCAAATATCCCAGCCTTTTGTTGGCGCTAATAGCCATGTCCTTCCATTCCTCGATCAGTCTTTTGTTGGACTCATGTATCTTGTGGTGATCATCCTCATTCTCTCGGATCCTTTTACGCAACTGGTTGAACTTGACTTGTTCTTCAGCTCTTTCATCTACAACCCTGTGACCTCGGACGTACCCTGGCTTGCTCTGACCACCCAGATCTTCTTCTAACCAACCCGGATAGAAAGGGGTATAACCGGCGTGATACCTGTCCGGATCGATGGTGTCTTTCTCGAGTATAACCTTGTAGTGCCATAAGTGTTGAGCTTGGCACCTGTGAGGACTGTCATTGTTTTGAAAGTCGGCTCGGATATGGCTCATCTTCTCAACCCTAGGTATGACTTCTTTCCTTCCTTCCTGCCTCATAACTCGAAGAGACCATAAATGATGCGTCTCGTGATTGAATGATGAACTCATCTGTTTTAAACCATTCGAACATCCAGTTACGTTTTGAAAAAATAAATACTCGAAGTAAAAAATTAATCGCATGCAAAGGGAATAGGAAAGGGCGCAAGTATTTAAAAATAAAGGCATAGATTCACGAAACAATTTGAAATGGTAAAAGCCTATAATCCCCAGCAGAGTTGCCATGTTGTCGCGCCCCCCTTTCTTTCCTCACGGAGATCGGGTTCAGGACATTTTTGGGACAAACTCCTTTGGAAGGAAGAAGTTAAAGGAAGAGTCTCCACCTAACATTTTTTACGGTGCGTTAGGGCACCTTGAGTAGTTAACTCATGAACTAGTTTGCATTACTAGAGATTGGGTAGGGGCTTGAAGTTATCCTAAGGGGAAGGTGTGAGGCACCCCTCAGGATCCACAACTGTGGGTCCCGGCCAAATGGTTTCGTGAATTCAGAAAATAAGCAAATAACAAGCAAGACTCACATAAGATGGGATTTCAAACAAGTATTGGAGTTTTATTGAAAGTTTAAAAGAAATTAGAAGTAAACATTTGAGAAGATATCCTAGGTTTAAAGTAATACGGATCACATTAATGCAATACCCGGTAATCACTCCTCGAATAAGGGCTACACATGGTATTAGTGCACCGGTCATCATATCCATATTCTACCCTTCCCACCCCGTGAAGGTAATTAAAGTGTATGTTGGTCACGAATTCTATTGCGTGCTATTACCTGTCCCATCTTATCAGTCCTGCAGGAAGTTAGGACTACTACCTTAAAGGGTAGGTACTAGGCAGAACCCCTAGGTTTAAAGGACGAATTCTAAGAGACAAATAAAACATTTAGGACTGCAAGTATAGGGGACACACAGGAGCAGATATGAGGCTCATGAATACCTCCACAAATTAATACACATAACTAGCACGACTCAAACACAAAGAGGTCTTGAATTTCAGAACCTAAGGCAAGATATCTAAGTGAGAATACAGTAATGGGGCAGTTTGAATACTGAGTTTCAGAAGAAATCTTTTTACCAGTTCTAGACTATGAATTCTGATTTGGAATTAGCCAAACTAAACAAAGAGACAGTTTTCCAGTTTTAATAAACTTAATGCCTAAGGCTTTCCTAGGCGGGTTTATAGACTCCAATTATCCTGTTTAGACTTAATCGTGGTAAAGGGTGTGGAATGATGCAAACCTACGCATGCTTTTCTAAATGCACAAACGTTTTCAGAAATCAGAATCCATTATTATTTAGGGCGGAATTTACTTATTAACACATCTTTTTGACTCGAAACAGGAAATACAGAAGCGTAATTAAGTTGTTGAACCTAGCACATGATTTCTAATGCAAATAGCAGTATGTCCTTAACACATGAGTTTGGCATAGGTAATATGAGCATGTTGAGAATGAATTCCTAGGATAACATGATCTCTAATGCGAGTATTGACGATTAATGTTTTTAACCTAAATAGGATTTCTAGACATGGTGATCGTGAAGATGTAAAGACGTGTAACATTATAACAACCATTTTATAGTTATTTAACTACGAAGGGTTTCTAAGTGAGGCATGAGTATGGCAAAGATGCTGAGATAAACAGGCCTAAAACATGTTCTCTCATGCATGCATGGCAAGTATTCCTAAGCATGGTAGCTATTGCACACATATACAAAATAAATCCTATAGCATGGTTTTTACCCATAATTATACTAAGCATGCACAACCCCGCCCATTTCACTATCCATCCCATAACCATTTTTACAATTAATTATTACAGACCAGCCTTGCACAAACTCCATAAATAAGGAAACTAAGAAGTTACACTATAGAAGGCCTAACAGTAGGCCCAAGTCCTCAAATCCAACAATGCCATATGTCATGACCTTTTGTAACCCAGGTGTGTCAGAGTTCCTAAGGATCTCAGAAGACCCTAGACATTGCTCACACCCAAGTACCCTAGCCAGGAATGAGTAAGTGCAGTGTGGAATGCCAACCTTGTGCGTTAGAGTTCAATGGGTACTCAAATGGTCCCCAAGGCAGTGCTTACACGAAGGGGGTTGAACTTAGAACTAAGAGTAGTGAGATGTGCCTATAATTTAGAAAAGAGTTGAGTTTGAAAAGCAGCTTTTGGAAATAACTATTTTTAAAAATAGCTTCAGAGAACAACATGAGAGTTTGCTTTACGAAAACAGGTTTTGCAGAAGAAAGAAACAGGACAATCAGCAACCCAGAACATACATGGTTTAGGAAGAAAACACAAGCAGGGATAGGGGGACTGGGGGACAAATAAGTCACACAGTAGAGGCAGACTTGCACAAAAATAGTCCTTAGGCTAGTGCTATATGGTTTAAACAATCACAGCCTAGTTATCACAGAATGTTCATGCCAGGAATCTAACAGCATCAGATTGGGGGGGGGGGTGTCAAACAGAGTCACATATTAGGTCCAAGATTAGGATTTACATAATAACTAAGTATTAGGGGGTACATGCTCATAGTGTTGAGACTCAGGTAGATTCACGATGGAAACATATAAGGGAAATCAGTAGACATGTTAGATTAAAGGGAAAGGAGAATCACATAGGAAAAAAGACGTGAGAAACATGTTGAGTTGGATGCTATAAACTTAAACTAGAAACATACCAGTTTTGAATGAGAGAACGAATGTAGAATGAATAGCAGAAATGCGAAGGACAACAGAGTAGTAGTGTGTAGATGCAACAGAACAGGAGAGCAGTTGATCAATAACACAATAGTCAGCCTTGGCTTGTAGCCGGCTAACACATAAACAGTAACAAGTAACACCAGAAGTAACAGAGCAGAGAGCTTTTGTGTAAGAGAGATAACTTTTTAACCACCAGTGTTCGTGTGTCTATTGGTTTTTTTTATGCTGAAGAGAGTAGGGTGTTTATAATTCTAAAAGAGTAAAGAAAATAAGGTAAGGAATAATTAGTCTAACATAATTATGGAAATAATAACCAATCAGTGTCAATTAAAGGCATGGACTCCTTTTAATTAGGGAGTCAAGTTCAAACGGGCCAATCAGAGTTAAATCAGGGAAAGGAATTAACTAGAGTGATCTTACCATAATGGGGGTAGTAAAAGCATGGAGTGTGTAATAAAGACCAGGTTCATAACACGTAATTAAGAAAAGTACACACTGATAGCATATTCACAAAACAAAACATGGGTTTAATTCTGAAAATTAGTCAAGGGAATCTCGACTGTAATTGAAATCATATGGAATCAGGCATAATCAAGGAAAGTATCACACAATCAAGGGAAGCGATTCGAAAAATTAGTACAGAACATACAGAACCATAGGTTCGAGGAAAACATCACAGAGTCAGTAGAAGGTATCAGGAACCCTAACCATGAATTAGAGTAAGAAACATAGAGCACATAGAGATCCTAGAAGAAGTATACAGGTTGGCTAAACATAGCAAACAAGACGGACTAAAAACCTAAAAATTGGGATTTTTCGTAAGAAGCTTTGAATCAAAACGTATTAACAAAGAAAAACATAGAATAACATTAAAGCAGAAGTAAAAAAAATCAATTTTGAAAGGGGTTTGTGAAACCCTAGTTTTAAAAATTGAAAGATCGTTTAAAGATGAAAGTTTTTAGGGAAAAACATAGAAAAGCTTCGTAATACTATAAATCTAAAGTAGATCTGGAATAAATCAAAAGATATAGGGTTAGGGTTTCGTGGAACCCAGAGAAGTGAGAATAACCTCAAAGACGGATCGGCCTAAGCCGGAACAGGTTGTAAACTTACTCAAACGGTCGGGGAGGCCGGAAAGTGGCACGGGACCATGGGAGGTGAGTTGGACCACTCCAGGTTCGCCTGCGAGCCCTAGATTATCACTGGACCGGTGCAAAGTGAACAAATAGCCATGAGACGATGAGGAGCCATAGCTTATGGTGAGAGAACCAGTCGGAGAAGATGACCGAACTCCATCAGAGAAGAGAAGCCAAATGAGGCTTCTAGAGAGAACTTAGAGCGTAACAGCGAGAGATAGAGAGAGAGAGAGTGAGTGTTGAGAGAATGAGGGGTCGGAGGGGCGTAGTGATTAGGTTTAATTATGGTAACCCTGATCTGGACCGTTGATCTCATTTGATCAATGGTTCAGATCAAGTGTGGGGTTGGTCCGGGTTCTTTGTGGGTTTTGGGTCAGGTGGGTTGGGTTTAAAACTGGTTATAATTTAAATAGAAATGGGCTAAACGTTAAATACCCAATTAAATAAGATAATTAATTAATAAAATAGATAATAATTATGTAAATAAAATTAAGACCAAATAAATGAAATTAAGGCGATTGACTAAGATATAAAAATTATAAATGATCATTCACTGATTTTAAAATGGTATAAATGCACATTTGTGCTATAGTTGCAAAAATTGCTGAAATTAACTAAATGATGCCAATATGGCTAATTAGTGAAATAATAAAATCCTAAGAGAATTAAATAGGATATAAATAACATGTTGAGAAAGAAAATAATTTGAAATTACATCATTTATGAATAATTATGGAATATAAAGTGTTAAATAAACAGTAAAATAATTTGATAAAAATACGAAAAGCTGTGAGAAAATACCAGTTACTGTAAGGAGTAATTTTGAAAGTATATATACAAGTTTGAAAATAATTTGAGGAAAAATTGGGTATCAACATTATGCACTTCAAAAGAATGAAGGTAAAAGTGACTCACAACTGGACTATGCTAGAGTATTGGGAAGCTTGATGTATATCATGAATTGTACGCAACCAGATATAGCATGTGCTATTAGCAAACTGAGTCTATTTACAAGTAATCCCAACCACATATATTGGATGGCAATGAAACGAGTTTTAGGGTATCTGAAACATACCCAAAACTATGCTTTGCATTATAACAAATATCCCTCCGTGATCGAGGGATATAGTGATGCAAATTGGATCACCGGATCATCTGAAGTTAAATCCACGAGTGGATATGTTTTCACAATTGGAGGTGGAGTAGTGTCTTGAAAATCATCCAAACAAATGTGCATCGCATGTTCTACAATGGAATCTAAATTCATAGCTTTAGATAAGGCCGGTGAAGAAGCTGAATGGCTC
>MDKI01109104.1:0-17735 GCA_005239505.1 Nicotiana paniculata | reverse complement strand
TCGTGTAGAATTGTTTTATTGCGTTATAGTATATATTATTGTCAAAGGTTATATGTTGTTAATGCCCCGCCGTAGCATCGTCACTACTTCATCGAGGTTAGGCTCGACACTTACTCAGTACATGGGGTCGGTTGTACTAATACTACACTCTGCACTCTTTTGTGCAGATCCAAGTATCGACCAGCAGTAGAGATATTTAGAGTGGATATTCATTTACTTGGAGACACGAGGTATATCTGTCGGCGCTCGCAGATCCCGAGAGTCTATTCCGATTTCCATAAACGCTGTTTTATTTTATTCACAACAGTTACATTATTTCTGTCGGCCTAGTATTTGTAGTATTCTTTAGTAGTTCGTGAATTGTGACACCAGACCCTTGGTAATCTTAGATTTATCTACATAATTAGTTTGTGGTTCATTTTTATTCAATTATTTATTATTTTATCATTGAAAATCATTTAAATTAAGTTTACGTTAGATTTATTTATTGATGTTTAAGAAGATAATCAAAGGAAGTTAGCTACTCAAATTCTAACATTGGCTTGCCTAGAAAGTGTGGTGTGAGGCGCCATCACGATCCCTAAGGTTGGGTATTTTGGTCGTGACACTAATTTCGTCAAAAAATACTATTTATACATAACTGAAATTTTCGGATAAAATTGCCCTTTCGGATTTTCTGCGGCCGCACAATTCTGTGTGCAGTCTGCACTTTGCTGCAGCTTTTGACAGGAGTGGTTTCTGTGGCCGTACAATTCTGAATTACGGCCGCGCTTTTTGAATTATGCGGAAGGCACAATTCTAAGTGCGGCCGCACATTTGATTTCTGCGGCCGCACATTTGATTTCTGCGGCCGCACAATTATAGTGTGATCTTCAGATCTTGATGGTATTGAATTTCCAACTCTCTGCACCTTGACTTCTACGGCCGCACAATTATTGTGCGGTCCGCACTTTGCATTACAGGACTGTTCAATTTTCTTCACGTTCTGCGGCCGCTGACAGAACTCTGTGGTCCGCACTTTAGCCTTTTTGCTTGAGTTTTGTCCTTGTTCAAAACCACTCCTTCTTGAGTTTAATTTCATCACTTTGGCTCATTTTCTATACTCTTGCAAGTAAGTATATTTTATCAGTTTTCGGGAATACCTTTAAACATTTTTGAACGAAAACGAAAGTCAAAGGACGCAAATAAGTAGTCAAAATCCCCACTTATAAACTCCCCTAAACTTAAGCTTTTGGTTTTCCTCAAGCAAATAAGGTAATTCCCACCTCCACAATACAAGAGCTATTTCAGCTAAATCTACGGTGAATCAAAGACACATCAATTGGGACCAACAATTACACACACACTCATGAATTATCAACAAGGCAATGTTTTGAAGGTTAAAACACAAATAGCTCTAATGTGACACTTGAGCATCAAGATATGACTTTACTCATCAAGGAAGATCTCCCTTTCATGAAGGTGACTGTGGATCCCAAACTCCTACTCCTCTACTCTCCGTTAGCTTTTCTCACTTAAGAATGAAGCACTTAATTTAATGATTTGTGAAAAGTTCGCTCATCACTCTCAAAATAATGTCACAAGTACGTCTCTAAGTACCATATGCTTGCCCCTCATGTAAATCATCACTAATGTAAGCTCACTCGGCTTGAAATCACATAGGGATTTTTTGGCATGTAATGAAGGCTTTAGGACTAAGGTAGGAAATGTTAGAATAAAACGGGTTCATCTTTTCTTAAGCACTCCTTTTTCTCTTTTTGGCTCATTCTTTGCCGACTCTTTGAGTCATTTTATTATTTCTTAGGGGAACTAGAGAGACTTGACATCACTCTTTCTTGGTCATGATATTCCTTTTCTCCTTCTTTATTTTCTCCACGCTTTGCATTTTTTCCTTTCTTTGAATCCCATCAACTCTTCACTTTATTCACTTTCTTTTTCTTTGACTTTCATTTCTTCATCTATTTTATCTTTTCGTACCTTGATACCACTTTCAAACTCCTTGTCTCTCCCCCAAACTTATATTTTCGCCAATTGTTTCTCATGGGTGTTAAGGAAAGTACGGGTGCCAAGAGAGGGTCACTACAAAACGGGTAAAGGCTTGTAATATGGTTACCAAATGAGAAAGGCTTTAATCTCAAAAGGGTTGACTAGGGATAACATCATTGGTGGGCCATGGAAAATTTCAAAAACGGGTCAAGGAGAGCCTATAATCACTTCTCAAACCAACCAAAACTTAGAGTTGCGCCTAGAAACACATTCGGGGCAAGTTCTAGACCATTCGCACGGGTACTTGGACTTGCAACAAAACATCTCACCACTAACAAAACTGGATTGTTAGAGAGGATAGAGTCGAGGGCTCACAACAACTGTAGTCAAGACTGAAAATCACTAATGGTTCAACTAAACCATTCGATGGTTGTCTAAGTCAACACAAGAGTCACAAGGTGACTAACTAGAACCATTTCTTTCCAAGAACTTGTTTTTAACCATAAACGTGTAGTTAAGTGTGTTGGTACCAAGTGAAGCATGATTGACACTTTTATTCATTATTACTACTGTTTTTACCTAAACATCAAAAACGGACTCAATCCCTTAAGAAGGCTGTCACGCCATTCATCGTTGGGAAGAGTCACCTGGTTCACACAAAACCCACCTTTGGAAAGAACTGTGGCATTAAGAAAATCAAAGGCTTATTGATCACCTAAACATAAAAAGAAGCTACCAAATCAAAAAAATTTATTAAAGTAAATAAGAATCTAAACTACTAAGAAATAAAACAATGAAGCTATGAAGTAACTACTGAAAACAAAAATGAATATACAAACCGAGAATGGGAAAGAGAATATACACATCAATAGAGAGGGAGGAATATATACATAATGAAAAAGTAAATAAAGATAAAAAGAGAGTATTATAGTTATTAGAGGCCAGTGTCATATCAAATCAATCAAAATAGACCACCCCCTTAATAAGAATAAGCATTGTCCTCAATGCTTAACAAAAATCAAAATAAGGAAGGGCAGAGAGTAGAGAGAACTCCCTATGTGGTCTTAGTGTGCATAGCAGCATTACCACCCTCAGGATCCTCCAACTAGATCTCATCATCCTCTTCTCGGGGAGTAATGGGGTTGGGGGTTGGTGAACATTTGTAGCACCTTCTCATCAGTATGGGCAACAAGGTCTGGCTCGTCAGACTGGCCAGCTGGTGCCACTGGTGCTGATGGTGATGTCAGGTCTGCTAGTACTGATGGATCTTCTCCATCAGTAAATCAAATGGAAGATCACCAACTACTTCTATCTTGGTCACCTCACGTCTCAACTTGTCCACTGATTTCCTTGAGGCCTGTGATTTCCTCATCTTCTTCACCTGTTTACCAAACTCCTCAATAGCTCCCCCATGTGCCACCAATGTATCCATGATGGTCTTCTGATTGTGCAAGATCTTCTTTATTGTTTCCTCCACTGACGGAGTAACCTTAGTGCTGCTGAGGTAGAAGATTGTGCTGCAACAACACTGGATATGTCTGACATCTTTGCAGTAGCTGTCTGCATCCAGTTGCTGAGACTCGCTAATGTTTGGGAGACTCGCATCGCAGTGAGTGGATACGTGGAGGAGGAACGCACTGATACTGATGATGGTGGCCTTGAAGATGGAGGTGGTGGCATGGCAGCTGTCTTAGTGGAAGGCCCGCCTGCTGTGGAAGGCATGGAAGTTTTAGAAGGCATAGCAGTTGAATCTGCAACCACCGCCAATGGCTCATAAGACTGGCCTACGGTAGCAGTTGACTTACCCTTGAGCTTCGGGTTCCTCGGGTCCTTCAAAGAATACCAGAAGAAGGGATTCTTAGCCCGAACCATTGTATCAAAGCTCCCGTGCACCACCACCACATCCGTGAGATACTCTGTAAGGGTGTTGGGATACGTGTAAGAGCTCTCACCCAGTCTGAAAACCACTGACATGTTTCCCGACAAGATGGCACCCATATTGATTGGGTACCGGTCATAATAGATGCCACCATGACTGCCCGGGGGATTGGAAGATTGTTCTCATTTTGGCTCGGGTCTATGCGGCTACACACGAATGTTTGCCACCCTTTTACTTCAAAGTTGAGGGTGGACCATGCAATGGGAACCTCCGATGTGATCCATGATGGTGGTGGTCCTGGAGCTGCCAAGATCTCTGCTAACCAAGGGCGAGCTGCATCACCAATTGAAAACCTATCCAAGTACTAAACTGGCTCCACCTCCTCAAACCCCAAGTAGGTGTTCAGAGTGCTTTGATCAAATCGAACCTTCAAGTTTCTCACCTTGGTCACTTTAGTACTCTTCTTGATATGTTCCACATTGGCATATAACTCTCATACTAAATGCTCCCTGGCATCCATAACACTCTGAGTAAACCATGTCCACCCTTTTCTTTCTGTGAATTGTTTAGCCACATTTGTATTGAACCTATCCAAATCCTTCAATAGAAATTGTCTCTCAAGTGTGAGTGATCTCTGGGTCCACTCTCTAAATTTGGTAAATGATGTAAGGCTCACAAATCTGTCTTCCCCTGCCTCCTTCTTTTTCGACCTCTCTAGACCGGCAACTCTAGTATCACCCCTTCTACCATCATCTGGAATATCATCATCATCTACTACGAGTGGTGCAGGGGGGGTGTGTGTAGATGAGGATTCTGAACCATGGTTGCCTTTATCCAAACCCTTAGAAAAACTTGCTGATGTGGAAGGTTCATTCGGAGTTGGTACTCCCAAGGAACTGCGGTGGTTGAGATTGGGCCTCAGGTTGTGCCTCTACATAGTGGCCCTCAGAAGCTTCCCTAGATGGGACATAAGAACTTGATTCAGCGGGCTCTGTGGCCCTGCTCTCCCAGTGGTTGGCTTCTTTGCTATCACTTTCTACACTGCAAGTGGTTGAGTACCCCTGCCTCGGCCTCGGAAGGGTTCACCCCTCCCTTTAGAAGTATCACCAAGACCTCTTGATCGAACAATTTTTTGCAATACAAAGCAACACGAGTCAGTTAAAGTTCAAAAACAGGCTATCAAAAGTTGCAGACAAAACCATATGCAAAGGTGAAAGTGCGGTCCGCTCAATTCTGGGTGCGGCCGCAGACTGCACAATTTTGAAGTGCGGTCACACAATTGAAGTGTGGAACACACAATTATGAGTGAGGTCACACAATTCCAGGCCCAGTAATACCAGTTCTCTAAAGTTTGGATCTGCGGTCACACAAATATTTCTGCGGCCGCAGATCATTTTCTGCAGACAACACAATTTTGAGTGCGGTGCGCACATTGAATGCACAGACTTGCCCTAAAACTAAGGAAGACCGCACAATTACATGTGTGGCCGCACAATTGAAAATCCCAAGACAGTGAACTTAGGTTTTAGCAATTTTAGCACAATGCGGACATGGTATTTGCAATATATACATGATACATGATTTAGCCAACCCTCAATGAGTACATATGAAGTTACCTACGCAACTTTAAGCACACATGATGAATTATCTGACATTTAGGCCTAAAAATAATTATACTAATTAAGAGCAAAAACAAAGAAAATTAAAAAAATCTAAACATGAATTGAACATACTAGTGATGAAGGATGTAGGGGAGAATCTAGGATGATGAAATGAGTGTGATGTTTGAAACAATTTTTTGTGCACTTCTCTTACTTTGGTGTCAAAAGTTCAAAGTGCGTAAAGTTTGGAATAGTGAGAGGAGGGCCTGTTTATAGGTTGACCAACTTAGGCAAAAATGTGCAGTTGAGTGCGGCTGCACAATTTTATGTGCGGTCCGCACTCTGTACCTGATGTCAGTGAAGATCTGCAGTCTGCACAAAATTGGGTGCGGCCGCAGATATTTGTGCGGACCGCACAATTCCAAGTGCGGATGCAAATTGTCCATTTCTCTGCAATTGCAAACTTCAAAGAGTTTGCATTTTAGGGAATCTAGTTGTGCGGTCGCACAAATAATTGTACGGCCACAGACTTCTTTCTACTGTGGCATGCAAGATTATACAGTCCGCACGATAAATGTGCGGTCCGCACGATAAATGTGCGGTCTGCACTTTTTCAACACTTAGCCATTTTTTCAAGCACAGTTCCTGCAAAGCACACTCATTCCTGCAATTCACTTCAAAACTAGTTAGCACAAAACAAAACCTATATAAAAAGAAGAATAAAAAGAAACATGGGTTGCCTCCCAGGAAGCGCCTGATTTAACGCTGCGGCACGACGCAGATTACGGTTAATCACTTGAAATGAATTAATGCCATGACGTGGCCATCATCAACTTTTCCCAAATAATGCTTCACCCGGTGACTATTGACTCTAAATACTTCATCATTTTTATTCTTCAAGTCTAATGCACCAAAGGGTGTCACGTTCACAAGCTCAAACAGACCACTCCATTTAGACTTCAACTTGCCTGGAAACATTCATAACCGAGAATTGAAAAGCAACACAAGATCACCTTCTTTGAACTCCTTGTTCCGAATGTACTTGTCATGGAGGTACTTCATCTTCTCCTTGTATAAGGAAGACTTGTATATGCATGGTACTGGAATTCATCAAGTTCATTAAATTGTGCCACCCTTAAGTTGGTGGCAACATCCACTAAAGATTAAGCTTCTTCAATGCCCACATAGCATTATTCTCAAGTTCCACCTGAAAGTGACAAGATTTTCCGAACACCAACCGGTATGGAGACATATCGATCGGTGTTTTGTAAGCTTCCCTATAAGCCCATAGAGCATCATCAAGTTTTTTTGACCAATCCGTTCGGTTGGCATTCACTGTTTTTGACAAAATACCCTTGATCTCTCAGTTGGAGAATTCCACTTATCTGCTTGCTTGAGGGTGATAGGGGGTCGATAATTTGTGAGTGACACCATACTTGGTGAGTAAGGTATCAAAAGATTTGTTGCAAAAGTGTGATCCTGCATCACTTATAATGGCCCTTGGAATACCAAATCTTGTAAAGATGTTCTTTTTCAAAAATGCCACCACACTTCGAGCTTTGTTGTTGGGTAGATAAACGACCTCCACCCACTTTGAAACATAGTCCACAGCTACCAAAATGTAGGTGTTCCCACAAGAGATTATGAACGATCCCATGAAATCAATGCCCCACACATCGAGAATGTCAATTTCCAAGATGGTGGTGAGGAGAATCTCATTTTTCTTAGAAATCCCACTGGACCTTTGACATTCATTACAACGCTTGACTAAATCACTTGTGTCCTTATATAGAGTAGGCCAATAGAATCCATAACTCAACACTTTTATCGTCATTCTCGCTCTACCATGGTGACCATCATATGGTGAATAGTGGCAAGACTCAAGAATTTCTACTTAATCTTCCTCCGACACACATCGTCGAATCACAACATCAGTACAAATCCAAAAGAGGTGAGGTCCATCCTAATAGTAGTCAAGGCAATCCATTTTAGCTTCTTTGGTTTGAAGAGAACTCATTCGGTACAATACCACTCACAAGATAATTTGATAAGTTGGTGAACCATGGCATCTCGGTCATTTAAATGGCTAGAAGTTGCTCGTCGGGGAAGAAATCATGTATCTCAAGGCCTCCATGTGGCCTCCCCTCCTCCTCCAAGCGAAACAAGCGATCCGCCACTTGGTTTTCACTGCCTTTGCGGTCTTGGATTTCTAGATCGAACTCTTGCAATAAAAGCACCCACCGCATTAACCTCACCTTTGAATCCTTTTTGCTCATTAAGTACTGAAGTGCCACATGATCGGTGTGAACAATCACCTTTGTACCTATTAAGTACGGGCGGAACTTCTACATATCAAAGACAATAGCAAGGAGCTCTTTTTCGGTCACCGTGTAATTGACTTGGGCATCGTTCATGGTGTTACTAGCATAGTAGACTGTATGAAAGATTTTGTTGATACATTTCCCCAAAACTGCTCTAACCGCCACATCACTTGCGCCACAATGAGCTCAAAAAACAAGCTCCAATCTGGTGTGGTAATAATAGGAGTAGTTGTCAATTTGAACATGAGCAATTCAAATGCCTTCATGTAATCCTTGTTGAAATAGAATTTGGAATCCTTCTCCAAAAGCTTACACAAGGGGTTCACCACTTTGGAAAAATCCTTGACGAAACGACGATAGAACCCTGCATGACCCAAGAAACTCCTCACTCCCTTCATGGTTGAAGGGGGTGGAAGTTTAGAAATCGCCTCTATATTGGCCTTGTCGACCTCAGTACCATTCTTTGAAATTTTGTGGCCAAGGACAATGCTTCCTCGACCATGAAATGACACTTTTGCCAATTAAGTACCAAGTTCGTCTTTTCAGATCTTGCCAAGACCTTATCCAAATTTTTCAAAAAATCATCAAAAGACTTCTCGACCATGGAAAATTCATCCATGAAGACCTCCAGAAAATCCTCCACCATGTCGGTAAAGATAGCCATCATACACCGTTGAGACGTCGGTGCATTGTATAACCCAAATGGAATCCGCGAGAATGCGGAAGTACTATAGGGACATGTGAGAGTAGTCTTTTCTTGGTCCTCCGGAGCAATAAGAATTTGATTGTAGCCGAAATATCCATCAAAAAAGCAATAGAAAGCAAGGTCGGCCAACCTATCAAGCATTTGCTCAAGGAAGGGAAGTGCAAAATGATCTTTCCTTGTGATTTTGTTGAGTTTGCGATAGTCCATACACACTCTCCACCCGGTCAACGCTCTTCTTGGAATCAACTCGTTCTCGTCATTGGTAACCACAGTCATGACCCCTTTCTTTGGGACACATTGCACCGGAGATGAGCTATCGGACATGGGGTAAATAACCCTGGCATCTAACCACTTTATGATATCCTTATTGACCACCTCTTGAATTTCTTCATTTATTCTTATTTGATGTTCAACAGAGGATTCGACATCCTCTTCCAAAATAATCTTGTGCATGCAAAAGGCGTGACTTATTCCTCGAATATCTGCCAATGTTCATCTGATAGCTTTGTTCCTCTTTTGTAGCACCACCAATGTGGAGTCTACTTTCACGTTAGTCAAACAAGATGAAAGAATAACCGATAAGGTAGAACAAGGGCCAAGGAATTCATACTTGATATATGGAGGCAATGGCTTTAGCTTCAAAGTGGGAGGCTCCTCGATTGAGGGCTTCGTTGGAGGAGTCTTCCCATTTTCAAGATCCAAGGACAATTTTCAGGGTTCATAAGTATAATACCCTATTCCTTGCAATGCATTCACACATTCCACATAGTCATTCTTCTCAATATCATCATCAAGGTTCAGAAAAACGGCCACCAAAGTATCTTCAAAATTCATTGTTGAACTAACATTATCAATAATCACATCGGTCACCAAATCCATAAACGAACAAACTTCATTGCTATTCGGTTGCCTCATATATTTGCATACATGGAAAACCACCTTTCATCACCCATCTGGAAGGTGAGATCACCAGTTTCCACATCAACAAGAGCCTTTCCAATAGAAAAGAAAGGTCTACCCAAAATAATAGGTACCTCATAGTCTACTTCACAATCAAGAATCACAAAGTCCGTCGGGAGGATGAACTTATCAACACGGACCAAAACATTATCTATATTACCCAATGGTCTCTTCATGGTACGATCGAACATTTGTAGCCTCATAGAAGTGGGTCTTCGTTTCCCAATCCCCAACATTTTGGGAACCGAGTAGGGCATAAAATTGATACTCTCCCCTAGATCACAAAGAGCTTTGGCAAGGTCGGCGTTTCCAATGGTACAAGGGATTTTGAAAGCACCGGGATCTTCCAATTTAGGAGACATTGAGTGCACAATTGCACTCACTTGATGTGTCATCTTTATAGTCTCACAATTCATCGACCTATTCTTTGTCACCAAATCCTTCATGAACTTTGTATATCCGGGCATTTGTTCCAAAGACTCAACTAATGTTACATTAGTATATAAGCTCTTCATTGTGTCAATAAACTTTTTGAATTGGTTCTCGCCATTTTTCGTGACAAGCCTTTGAGGATATGGAGGATGAGGACTTGGAATTGGTGCCTTAGCCTTTGGCACTACCGATTCGGGTATGTCAACAATGTGTTCCCTAGAGGGGTTCACTTCCTCTTGAATCTCCTCCACATTTTCATCAATATCAATTCTCACTTCGTCATTTGCTTGCACACCATTGTTTGGAATCTCATCTTCTTGAATCACTTGTTCATCATCCATAATTTTTCTTTGACTTGAGGTGTTTGCATACCCACCTTTTCCACTCCTTGTATTCACGTCCATGGCATGTCCCGTGTTGTTCCCACCCTTCGGGTTCACCACCATTTCACTTGGTAGTGACCCCTTAGGACGAGTGTTCAAAGCTTGCGAGATTTTCCCCAATTGAACTTCCAATTGCGAATTGAAGTGTTGTGAGAGGCTAGTTGAGCATCAGAGTAGACATTATTCTCCATCATTTGTTTTAACATGTTCTCAGTTCGCCCCATCTCATTATTGGAAGAGCTAGGCCTATGGGAGGGATAAGGAGGCGGGTTGCTTGGTTGTTAATACATCGGGGGCCTTTGAAAGCCCGACCCCCAATTCCCTTGGTTATTGTTCCAACCCCCTTGGTTGTTTCCTCCACAATATCTTGTTGTTACTCCAATTTTCTTGGTTGTTTTGACCATTCCAATTGCCTTCATTGCTTTGATTTTTCCAATTACCTTGTTTGTTACCACCACTCCAGTTGCCTTGGTGGTTTGAGTTCCAATTCCCTTGATTACCTTGAGATCGCCATTATTGTTGATTTGGGCCTTGAGAGTTGTTTATTTTCCCTTGGAAGTTGTTCATATATTGCACTTCCTCCTCTTGTTCATTGTAGGATTCATCTTGGTCAAACCCACTATCTTCTTGCACATATTGTTTCGCACGGTTTTACACTTGTTGACCCTTTTGCCTTCGCTTGTTCACCATCATATTTATACCTTCTACTGCATTTACTTGCTTAGATCCTTGAACTTGTTGAAGTTGAGCTTTGGCTAATTGATTCATTGTGGGGGTCAACTCGGAAATTGCTTGCACATGATCATGCAATTGTTTATGTAGGTGAATCACATTTGGATCATCTTGAGGAACATTTGCTCTACTTTGCCATGTTGATGAAGTATACTCCATTTCGTATAAGATCTCACAAGCTTCGGCATATGGTGTTGTCATGAAATTTCCATCGGCAAGTTGGTTGACCACGCATTTATTGGTAGTATTGATCTCCCTATAGAAAGTTTCTTGAATCATAACCTTCATCATAATATTGTTTGGGCACTCTTTCACCATAGTACGGTACCTCTCCCATATCTCATGCAAAAGCTCATTGGGTTCTTCCTTGAATGCTAGAATCCCGTCTCTAAGAGTAGCCATATGCCCGAGAGAAAAGAACTTGGAAATGAATTTCTCCGCCAATTCATCCCATATACGGATAGAATGGTTTGGAAATCTTTCTAACCAATCCAAGGATTTCCCCTGTAGAGAGAAGGTAAATAGCCTCAACCTTAGAGAATCCTCGGAGACATTGGTCTGCTTACTCCCCCAGCAATTGTCCACAAACCCCTTCATGTGTTTGTATGCATTTTGACTCGGAGCCCAGATGAAGAATCCCTGTTGCTATAGAAATATGAGCATAACATTAATGATTTAGAAGTTACCCGCCCTAATACGGGGGGGGGGGGTACTATGGCACTTGTATATCCTTCGTTTGGCAACACCCGGTGTGGAGCCGCTCTTGGTGGAGGTGTGGGAGGAACGGGAACATTTTCTTGAGGCGGGCGGCCTCGTCTTTTTGCTTGAGATTCAAGAGGAACCTCTTCAACTTGGTCATACTCCCCATCATCCCCCGATGGAAAGTTTCCAAGAGGATCATTGTTGTTGAGAGCCATTTTTTTACCTACAATTGGTTGATCAAAAATATTAGTAACACGGAAGAAAAGGAAGACAAGTCACACACAAAACCAAATATATAGCTAAATTCATTTTTAGCTCCCCGGTAACGGCGCTAAAACTTGATCTCGCCCAAATCAGACCTAAAAAATTGGGGTTGTGAAGCGATTGATTGCAATAATAATTACCCAACTAAGATTCGGCATCGAATCCACATGGAGCGTAGATGGGATTAAGTATATATTCAGACTAAGCGCGTAAACTGTCTAAGATGCACTTCCACAATTTTGATTCTACTTCTAAATTATGCTACGGTTTGCAAATGTATAAGATGAAACTAAGGAATGATGTTTTTGTTGTTGTTTTTTTTGAATATGTAAACGGTCTTGGGCTGTGACTTTCACGTAGGTGTTTGCCTAACGGGTTGTGGGATTTAGAGCGAGATTTGTTGGTCGGGGTGTATTGCAGCAATCAACATATAATTACCCACTCAATACCTATTTAAGAGAGTGGTTTTTCCCAATTTGGCTTTCTCAAGTTCAAATAGGTATTGCACAAAATAGTTGATAAATTCTCAAGTCGGGTTTTACTATCTCTAGGTTCAACCCTTTAATTGGGACTATCAATCTCTTGAGTTCATCCTAATTTTTTGTTAGCCAAGTTTTCCTAGACTTAGTCTCTCTTTCTCAAGAAGAGACTAAGTCAAATAGGCATGGACTAATGTTTGCAACCATTAATTTTATAATTATAAGCAAGAACTAGGCTAAATATTACACACCCAACCATAAACAAGCCCTAAATGAAACACCCATTAAGTACCTACACTAGGGTTAGGTCACAACCCTTGCTGGAAATTTAGCTACTCATAGTGGATGATGAAGAAAATAAAGAAGAGAAGATTATTAAACTCATATTTAATGATAACTAGATGAAAATCCAATGTAAAATCCACAAGATATGATAAAGTTTCCAAAAACAGTAAAGAAAAACGGCTACAAACTTTCAGATGTTCAAAACTTAACCTAATTTCGTCAAAAAAGACTATTTATACAGCTGAAATTTCGGACAAAATTACCTTTTCGGAGGTTCTGTGATCGCACAATTCTGTGTGCAGTCCGCACTTTGATGCGGCCGCACAATTCTGAACTACGCCCCCATTTCTTGAGTTATGCGGACCGCACAATTCTGAGTGCGGCCGCACATTTATTTTCTACAGCCGCACAATTATAGTGCGGTCCGCAGATCTTGATGATCTTGAATTTCCAGCTCTCTAAACCTTGACTTCTGCCGCCACATAATTATCGTGTGGTCCGCACTTTGCATACAGGACTGTTGAATTTTCTTCATGTTCTGGGGCCGCAGACAGAATTCTGCGGTCCGTACTTTAGCTTTTTTGCTTGAGTTTTGTCCTTGTTCAAAAATACTCCTTCTTGAGTTGAATTTCATCACTTTGGCTCATTTTCCAATACTCCTGCAAGTAAGCATATTTCATCAGTTTTCGAGAATACCTTTAAACATTTTTGAACTAAAACGAAAGTCAAAGGATGCAAATAAGTAGTCAAAATCCCCGCTTATCAACTACACCTCTCTAAGCACTTTAATGCATACATTTCATTGTTCAAAACCCCACACTTAGATCAAACCATAACTCCATCTTCACATCAATATACATTAACTCCCTACTTATTTAAGCACAATTACATCAAGAGTTACCACTATAAAAGAATATTGTTGCACAACAATACACTATTTGTTTTCTTTTTCTTCTTTTTTTAATTCAAGTGGCTCTTACTTTTTCAACACAATGCACCTTTCTCCTTATTTTTATTAGTTCCAGTCAAAAGTCAAGCCAACCACCCCACACTTCACTTTTACATAGTTCATAATCAATTCAATTGCTCACGAGAGGTAAAATGGTTCAAATAGATGATAAATTCAAACAATTGGGCAAAGCTTGAAATGTGATTGCCAAAGAAACGGGATTAGATGATCAACGGGGCTAACTAAGATACATAAAAATTAGGTGGATAAAATCTTATAACTGGCTCAACAAACAAATGTTTATATCACTTCCAAGACTGAATACAACTACTATTTCACTTTGCAAACACACGGGGCAAATTCTGGACATCAAATGCAATGCATAGAGTACACCAAAACCTCACACACACATGGCACGTAACTCACTCAAGATTGGACTTTCACAACACTCTAGTCAAAGCAGTTAAGCAAAATTAAGATCATACAATTTAAGGTGTTTATGCAAGAGTCAAAAGTTGAGCCTAAGCATCACAACTAAAGCACTCACTATTCACAAGGCATAGTAAAGTTTAAGTGATATTGTCTTCAATTCAACTCATAGCACAAGGATTCATACTATTCTACAAAACAAAAACTAACTACACCCTATTCAAACAAAACCCTTGGAAAAGAACCGTCGCACCAAGAAAAACCAAGGGGAAATTATTACACTAACCACAAAATAAAATCTTTTTGCCTTTTCCTTTCGACTTTAATCCCTCAAGAAAGCTGTCGGATGATAACCATCGTCGGGAAAAATCAAAAAAATTAAAATTTTTATGTTTTTTTTCAATTTTTTCTATCTCTAACTACTCAAATAACAAAAACTAACATATATACGTACAACTTACAATTATCCCCCCATCCACACTTTAAGTTGTGCCATATCCCCATGACACACAATTAAAAAGCATGAGGACAAGGAAACTTCCCTGAACATCTAGGTAGGGTCTGAGTTGAAGTGGGGCTCCATTCTATGCGGCCGAACCAATGCCACATCCATGCAGACAACTTCTTCTCAACCTTCTTGGGGTAGACCCCACACTTTTGTTTCTCACTCAGAGCATCTTTCTCTTTTAATCTCTTCCCTTTCCACTCAACACTTGCAGCTGGCTTCTCCTTTTTAACCCCTATTTCTACATGCATCTCGAACGTTACAGTCTCATCACCCACTCTAAGCATGAGTCTTATCTCGTGTATATCCAAAATTGCTCTACCTTTTGCTAAGAATGGTCTTCCTAATATGAGAGGTACCTCCTTATTCTCCTCTATATGCACCACTATAAAATCTACAAGAAATACGAACTTATCTACCCAAACTAGAACATCTTCCACTATCCCTCGGGTATCAGAATTGTTTGATCAACCAGCTGCAAAGATATTGGTGCTGACCTTATCTCTCCAGTCTCATTCTCCAGCTTCATTTAAAAAGATAGAGTCATTGCATTAATTGAGGCACCAGAATCACATAGCGACTTATCCAAATTAATAAAGCCAAAAAAGAGAAAGGTATAGTAAAATTCCCTGGATCTTCACACATTTGTAGGAGTTTGTTTGCAAGATTGCACTACAATGATCTGTTAGCTTGACCACTAAGGTATATTCTATCTTTCTCTTCTTCGTAAGGATCTCCTTCAAGAATTTAGCATACGCTGGCATTGGGAAAGCACTTCCCTGAATGGAAAATTTACATTAACTTGTTTCAGCATATCTAAGAATCTATCAAATTTCTTGTCCAACTTTTCTCTAAAAAGCTTTTGGGGAAAAGGTAAAGCAGGCATGTGCTTGCTCTCTTCATACTCATCCCTTCTCGAATTCTCTTCCTTTTTCTTTTTCTCAGTTGCCTTCTTGCCTTTCTTCTTCTTATCAACTTCATTTTTCAGCTGCTCTCCACTTTCTTTTTTTAGGTATCACATATTTTTGGGCAGGGGCGGGCTCTTTCAATACTTGCCCGCTTCTTAGAGTTATAACATTCACTGTTTCTTTGGGGTTTCTTTCAGTATCAACTAGCAGAGTACATGTGATCCTTTCAGATAATATTGTTGCAATTTGTCCCACTTGTCTCTCCAAATTTCAAAGACCAGTACATATTTCCTTGATAGCTTCTCCATGTTCCCTTATAGCTGCACTATGAATTTCAAGTTTCTCATCAATTTTCTGAATGAAGGACTTCATGATATTTTCTAAACCAGACTGGATGTGCTATTGAGGCTAAAATTGTTGCCTTCGCTAATTTTGGTTAACTGGAGCTCCTTGTCCCTAAGGTCTAGGATTATTCTGTTGCCATGCATTTGCAGTACCCCCAGAAAAACTGGGGTGTCTCTGGCCCATTGCATTAAAGTTGTAATTTCTCACAGCATTCACTTCCTCAGTTGAAGCCTAACACTCATAAGTAGGGTGTCCTCTTCCACATGTGACAAGCTGCACGAGTCTCACTTTGTATCGAGGCCAATGTCAGGCTCCGTATTTCCTTTTCCATAGAATCAAGTTGTACCTGCACAGATGTGTTAGTATCAACCTGGTGAACTCCAGTTTCTCTTCTTCTTTCAGCATTTTCAGAGGGCCATTGATTTTCATCTTCAGACAATTCATCAAGAATAGTGAATATCTCCTCTAGTTCTTCTTCATCAACGGGCCTCCGGCTGCATTACTCAATGTTCCACGTGAGACCGGTGTCAACCCATCCAAAAAATCATGTAGTTTCATCCAGATTTCAATTCTACTATGTAGACACTTTCTAGTAATCTCCTTAAACCTTTCCCAAGCTCAAAACACAGTCTTAGTATCTTTCTGGTAGAAGTTGTGGATCTCTCTTCTAAGCATGCCCGTTTTAGCTGAGGAAAAATATTTGCCAAAAAATTGTCATCCCTTTCCATGTTCTAGTTTATCCCTAAGGTAAGCTTCGAAGCCACTGCTTCGCATCAACTTTGAGTGTGAAGGGGAATGCCCTTAAGTAAACAGCATCTTGTGAAACACCATTGTATTGAAAGGTGTTCATAATCTCCTCGAAGTCCATTAGATGGTTGTTTGTATCTTCGTTCATCTTCCCTCTGAATACACACCAATTTTGAAGAGTTTGGAGCAACCCTTGCTTCAATTCGAAATTTTTCGCTGAAACTGGAGGTGGTCTAATACTTGACAATCCTTAGTTGTAGAATGGTCTAGTGTAATTGATGCGAGGCTAGAATTCATAGTTTAACATGTTATATGCCTTACATTTTATGTGAGTTAATGAAAAAACACACTTTTATGAGCATAATGGAGTCAATTTCATGTGTAGGTGAACTGGAGATGGAAGCCGAGCTAAATGGATGCAAAAACGTCAAAAATACGCTCAAGAGGCGAAAAGGAGTGCACCGGGCTATAGCCAGGCCTTAAAGCCAAAACGCCAGGCCTGGCCTTATCCAAGCCTTAGATCCAAAACGCCAGGCTTGGCCTGTCTTTATCCAGGTCTTAGAGCCAAAATGCCAGGCCTGGCCTGGCCTTATCCAGGCATTAGAGCCAAAACGCCTGGTCTCCTGGTTCTGGTCAATTTCGAGTTTTGACGAGTTTAAGTGTTTCCCGGTTGAAATAGAAGTCTCCTACACGTTTAGGGTTTGTCCTAAACTTATAAATAGACCCCAAAAACACAACTTAGAGAGAGATTCGATGAGAGGAAGCCATTGAAGAGAAGGAAAACATCGATTTGTACAAATTTTCTTCATTACTTTGTAGTTTAATTATGCAAGTTATTTTAGATTTTATTCTTATGAACTTGTTTATCTAACTTCTTTAATCTAGGGTTTTGGTAGAACCCGTTTGAGGATAAAATTATTGTGTTATTAATATAGTTCTGATTGGTTGATTAATCTTTATTTGTTCAACTACGTTCTTGTTGTAGTTAATTGAATGGCCATCAATTAGCTGTTCCTATTTATTATGTATCTACTTGAGAGAGAGTTCATATTAAGGTAGTTGTTTGAACAACACCACTCCAGAGTATAGACGAAAGTCATAACCGAGGGTTTAGAGGTTGGA